>JAJIBD010010725.1:0-66965 GCA_021461705.1 Cryptotis parvus | reverse complement strand
CACACTTTTCTCCCCTTAGGACTCTCTGGGCTTCCTGCAGCTGCGACAGGTACCGGCTTTCCTCTCTCGCAGCAGCTTCTCTTCCTCTCGGCCCGGCACGTGGTGTCGCGGGGTCTCACAGTGCTCTCGCTCTGTCCGTCCCTCGCTCATACTCATCTTGCTGATTTTGCAGCTGGGATTGTTTGCTGGTTTTATATTCCGGCAAACATGTGTAAATCGTTCTGTTTCCTAGCCCTGACCTTTTATGTCTTACTCTTGTTTTTATTCCTTCATCCCCATCATTAGTTGTTTTGTTTTGATGTTTGCTCTTTGGGTCACACCCGCAGTGCTCAGGGGTCACTCCTGGCTCTGCACTCAGGAATCACTCCTGACGGTGCTCAGGGGACCATGTGGGATGCTGGAATGGGTCGCCTGTGTGAAAGGCAAACGCCCTCCCCGCTGTGCTGTCGCTCCAGCCCCATCCCTTCATTAGTTTTTAGATCACACGGTTTTCAGTCTTTCCCACATTGTTTGGTAATTCCGTCTCATGGATCGGCCCTAGTTCTCCAACTTTGCTTTCTCCAGTCACAGTCAAAAGGGCGCTGTGTTTCTGGAGTCCCTTGCCGTGGTTGTTGCTGTTCGGTGCAAGCAGCTCCGCAGTACGACAGCTCTGAGTCTGCAGTGACTGATTTTCATGTCCTGTCGGCAGCTGTGGAAAGAAAGGGTCATTTAGAGAGGCCGTGGGGGTCTCAGACGTGCCGCAGGGGCGCCTGTGCCCACTCTGCCGTTCCCCAAAGCGCTTCTGTGGCCATGTGGCTCCCCTGGGGCGTGGTCTCTGCTGTGCGCACGCGGCCCTTCACAGGGGCCTCCACGTCCTTCTCTCTCCTTCCCCGCACCGTGCTGAGGAACTGGTGTGTGTCTCGGATTACTTTATGTAATAAAGAAATTCTTTTGGGGCCGGAGCAATAGCCCAGCGGGTAGGGCGTTTGCCTTGCATGCGGCTGGCTCATGCCGGCCCGGGTTCAATCCCGGCATCCCATATGGTCCCCTGAGCACCGCCAGGAGTAATTCCTGAGTACAGAGCCAGGAGAAACCCCCTGAGCATTGCCGGGTGTGACCTAAAAGCAAAAAAAAAAAAAAAGAAAAAGAAATTCTTTTTAGCAACTCATTCTTGAGGTTCTTGTTTTTCTTTTCACAGGTGTGTACAAACTTTTGATCTTGTTACAAAAATTATAAAGAATGTTGCTTTTGTAAAAAATTTACCCACTTCTTTTTCTCCTTCCTCTTACTATGGGGTCATAAAACTTTTTTATTTTCTTTTCTGCCCTTAATCCATTCATTATTCCACATAATTTTCAAATCTTAAACCCCCTAGAAAGGGACAGTGGTTAGCCCTCTATTGTACACAGCAGTCATGTGGAATCTTAGCAACGTACCACCGCAGACGTTTAATATGTCAGCCCAGAGGGTCAGATTTTAGTAAATGGGTAAAAGCTGGATGTGTTCATGCCCCTCGTGAGGTTGTGCTGCCTCTGCTGAGGGCCTGGCTCGGGTGAAGTGACTCTGAGGAGGGCTCGCTTTGGTTTTGGCAGAGGCTCCCGTTCCTGGCTGTCTGCGGACGGGGTCTTAGCTCCTAGCCACAAGGCCCTTACCAGGGATGGCCACAAAACCTGAGATGATGCGACAGACCTGGGCTTCCTCTTCTCAGAAGCAGGTTGTGTCTGTGGGGCCACATCAGGAAAGGGATCAAGTTCCACACTTGAGGGGAATGTCCTGGAACACAGGGGCCTGTTTCACCTCCCATATTGTGTGGGAGAGCTGCTACCGGCTCTCCCTGTGCTCAGCTGATCATGAGGCACCCGGGAGGGAAGGCGGGTTCTAGCCCTGGCCCACCATCCCAATAGAGCCTCGCAAGAAGCCAGAGGAACCCCCACACCATGAGGGCCGCCATTTTCAACATCCGAACTCCACAGCTTGTCAGAGCTCCACCCAAGAGATAAGCCGATCTCTCCCTGTTGCGCCCGGCCACTTTGCGGCCACGTGGTTCATCAGTAAATGCACGAACTGAGAGCCTACTACCAAGAGTATGCCACCCACACGGCAGAGCCTGGCAAGCTACCCGTGTCGTATTTGATATGCCAGAACCAGTAACAATTATAGACCTCGTTCCTAGGACCTGAACAAACGGTTTGAGGCTCTTCGTGTTCCTGGAGCAAGCAGATGCCCTTGGGCTACACTAGCATGTGACAGGATGTATGGAGACGTTACTGGTGCCCGCTCTCGAAAATCGATGGACAGCAGGAGGACAGTGAGACGGTGATTATGTGAGGCCCGGCTGATTCAGTGATTATGTGAGGCCCGCGCTGATGGTGATTTTATGAGAGGCCCAGCTGAGATGGTGATTATGTGAGGCCCGGCTGAGATGGTGATTATGTGAGGCCCGGCTGAGATGGTGGTTATGTGAGGCCCGGCTGAGACGGTGATTATGTGAGGCCCGGCTGACTTTGTTCATGGGCTGCTTTTCCTTCTCTTGTTGACTCTGAAGAGCATCAGGCCCTGTGTTATCCCAACATCACGGTGCCCCCTTCTTCACAGACATTTCTCTGCGTTTGCTCTTGTCCTTTACACTTCCCATGATACATTATGGTGGGCGGCGAAGGTGTTCCGCTTTGTTTCACGACTCCCTTCACTTGGGGTGGCCTCCAGCAGTGTGTTGTTCCATTCGGGACTGGACCCCTTCAGTTGGGTGACCTCTGGCAGTGAGCTGTTCTGTCTGGGTCTTGAGGCCCTTTGGTTCCCAGATCGCAGCTGAGCTCTGCCTGCGTGGAGAGGAAGCCCGTGGCAGAGAGGCCCCGAGCACGCCCCTTGTTCCTTTTGCTTTCTGACTGCTGCTGGCCGGGCCCAGCCCCTTGGGGGTCTGGTTGCTGCAGCTGCCACCGCTGACTCTTTTCTGCAGGCCTCTGGCCTTTTCTTGCCTCCCGCTTACAAGGTAGAACCAAGCCCCTCATTGGCCAGCATTGGCCTTCCCGGGAAGGCTACCAGAAAAGTTCCGGTTTAAAGTATTGTACATTGCAGACCTGACAGCAACTAATTTGTTTATCAACATGGAAATATATTCATGTTAAGGGGAAAAGGCAAGCTTCAGAACAGGAATAGGATTCTATGTAAGTGCGTGAGCTGTGCTGAGCGTCTCTAAAATCACCCGTGGACGGTGGGCCAGGTGCTTGATCACCTGTCTCACTCCTCTTCCGTCACTCATCGATTTTGGTAATGATTTTGGCATATCGAAGACACCACGGGTAGCTTGCCAGACTCTGCCGTGGCTCTGGGTTCATCAGGGGGCCCAGTCTGCTGTCAGGCTAGAAACATTCTCGTCTCCTTCCTTTTCTCCTCCTCAGTGGACAGAGTAATTTGTAACAGGACAGGTCTTCAGGTCCATTGAGTGCTGGAAGAGGGCAGTGGGGCTCATGAAACGGTCCAGGATGGGGTTTAGGGTTTAGGTTGGGGTTTAGGTTTTTTGGGCTAATCTGGTCTGTTTCTGTTTTGCATTGACCATCTGAATATCTGGAATGTGGTTGGTTTCTGCTAATTTGATCGCCACAGGAAGAGCCGGTAGCAGCTCTGCCCCATGTGCCAGTGTCTCTGGATCACAGCTGACAGCGCCCAAGCAGTTTGTGGGCAGGTCCACCGCACCTCTCTGAAGGAACAGAGGTGGGGGAGTTCTTGATAAGTGCTTCTAGTTGCATCTTTGTATGGCTCAGGAAGAGACTACCATTTTTGTAATTAATATTTTATTATACCATCATGAGATATACAATTACAAAGTTGTTAATGTTTGGGGGTTTCGGTCATACAGTATTCCAGCATCCGCCCTCCACCAGTGCCCATTTCCCTCTACCAATGTCCCCGATTCCCTCCCCGCTCCCCTAGCCTGCCTCTATGGCAGTTCTTTATCTCTTTTCTCTTTCCCTCTCTCTCTTCCTCTCTTCCTTCTCTTACATATTGTGGATTATCATAATATACTTAGAGGTTATCATGTGTATCTTTTTGCCTGTATTTAATGCTCAGTTCTAGGTTGGTATTAGCCCTTTCAACAATTATTAGCACATTGTTCCCTTTTCTGTCGTACCTAACCTCTGACTCCCACACGTTTGTGATAATTTTCACCTTTGACAAGGCCTCCTGATCTACGTTTCGCCTGGCCTTGGATTTTGGTATCATAATATGTGTGTGTGTGTATACGACTGTCATTTTTGTCTTTTTTTAATTAAGATACCATGATTTTGCAAAGTATTCATAATAGAGTTGTTTCAAGTATATATATTTTTTTTTTTTTTTTTTTTTTTGCCTTTTTTGGGCCATTCCCAGCGATGCTCAGGGGTTACTCCTGGCTCTGCACTCAGGAATTACTCCTGACAGTGCTCGGGAAACATATGGGATGCTGGGGATGGAACCCAGGTCTGCCGTGTGCAAGGCAAACACCCTCCCCACTGACTGTAGCTCCGGCCCCTCAAGTATAAAATGTTCCAGCACCAAACCTACCACCTATGAGGTTTCCCCGAGGGGTCCCCAACTTCCCTCTCCTGACCCCAAGCTTGCCCCCTTTGGCAGGCATGTAACAGATTTATTATTTTATATTACTTGGCACCAACCAAACTTAAAGGAATAGCATCAGGAAGCAAACCAATAGAAGACCTTTGTGGTGATCACTGTGTGCTCTTAACTTTCTTTCTTATTTTATTATGCCACCATGAGATGCACAGTTACAAAGCTGTTCATGACTGGGGTTCAGTCAAACAGTGTTCCAGCACCCGTCCCTTCACCAGTGCACATTCCACACCACCAGAGTCCCCAGATTCCTTACCCCCTCCCAAGCCTGTCTCTACGGCTGGCACTTTTCTTCTCTCTCTCTTTCACCCTTCTTTTGCACATTGTGACTTACAATACATCCATTTAAGGGGTTATCATGTATATCCCTTTACCTTCATTCAGTGCTCTGTTCTAGTCTAGTGTTACCATTTCCAACAATTATTGACATACTGATCCCTTTCCTCTCTTATCTAATAACCTCTATCCCCACACGCTTGTGGTAGGTTCTAACCATTGAGAAGTTCTCCTGGTCCTTTATTTCCCTGGCCTTGGGTATTAGTCTCATATTGTGTTTTTTTTTATCTCACTAATGAATGCAGTCATTCTGTATCTTGCCTTTCCCTTCTGACTAGTTTTACTCTGCATGATACTCTCCATGACCATCCATTTATAGGGAAATTTCATAATTTCATTTTTCCTTGACAGCTGCATAGTATTCCATAATCATGTAGATATACCATAGTTTCTTTATCCCGTCTTCTGTTCTCGGGCACTCAGGTTGTTTTCAGATTCTGGCTGTTGTGAATAGTGCTGTGATGAACAGAGACGTGCCTATGGTGTTTCTGCTGTGTGTTTTCAGGCTGCTAGGGTATATTCCCAGGAGTGGTATCTCTGGGTCAAATGGGAGCTCAATTTCTAGTTTTTGGACGAATGTCCATATTGTTTTCCAGAAAGGCTGGACCAGTCAACATTCCTATCAACAATGAATGAGAGTCCCTTTCTCCCTGCATCCATGCCAGCACTGGTTGCAATGTGCCAGTTTCTCATGTGAGATATTTCATTGTTGTTTTGATTTGCATCTTCCTGATGATTAGTGATGAGCATTTTTTATAAGCCTTTTGGCCTTTCAAATTTCTTCTTTGAAGAAGTTTCTGTTCATTTCCTCTCCCCACTTTTTGATAGAGTTGACTGCTTTTTTTCTTGTAAAGTTCTATCAGTGCCTCATATGTCTTGGATATTAACCCCTTATCAGATGGGTGTTGGGTGAATTTTTGTATCTTGGTCACCGTTTCTTTTGAGGTGCAGAGGCTCTCATGTAGTTTCATTTTTGCTTCCACTTTCCTTGTCAGTGGTGTTTAATCCTTGAAGATGCCTTTAGTGTCAATGTGTGGAGGATTTGGCCTACTTTTTTCCCCATGTACTTCATGGATTCAGGTCTGATACTGAGCTCTTGAATCCATTTTGATCTGCCTTTTGTGCATGCAGCTTTTAACCTTTCGTAACCTAGTAGCTTTCTCTCTACTCTCATGCTCTCTTGTGCTTTGCTGGCGTGGCGTGCCGTCGTTTCCATGAGCCCGCTGGTCATCCTCATTGTGGAGGCGTGGAAGTCAGTGCCGAGGATTCACTCAGCTGTTTGTGTTGTTTCCCCGTGATATTGTCTTCTCTTGTTGAGCCGGGGCTTCTACTCTCCCATTGGCTTCATAGTGTGCTGGGGGGAGTCTTTGTAGCTAGACTCCCTGGCGGATGTGGAGGGGATTAGGCTGAGGGTTGCCCCTCTTCTCTCTGCCGGGCTTCACTGAATGCTGGAAGTGTAACTGGAGTGCGTGTGGCGTGGCGGAGTAGCTCTGTCACACAGCATCGGGGCCTCCCATACGAGTAGGGGTGATGTCAGCCAGAGACCAGCCTCACCTGGTTGCCCGAGCTTCAAGCAGAATTTGTTGCTGGAGCGCACATCCCTTAATATCAGGACCTTTGCTTTGCAGAGGTGTGTTGGGGGAGGGTCTTCACCGTCTCAGGAGCAGCGCCCGATCCTCAGCCAAGCCGGCGGCACTGTTGCCTGGGGTCTGAGGTGTTCCTTGCAACAACACATGTCCTCCATCCCATCTCCCAGAGGCCGAAGACACATTCTCTGGAGCTTCCCAGGATAGACCTCATGCTGGATCCAAAACATGCCTCCATAAAATTAAGAGAATCACTTGTCACTTGTCTTTCTGTTGTTCATCGATTTGCTCAAGCGGGTGCCAGTAATGTCTCCATTCATTGGGAATGAGGTCCTTAGTTTGAGGCTTTTCGTATTCCTGGAGCAAGCAGATGCCATTGGGCTACACTGGCACATGATAGGGTCAAATGGAAGCGTTACTGGCGCCCTCTCGAGCAAATCGATGAACAACGGGATGTCAAGTTTCTTAGTTTCATGTAGACCCATTAGCTTATCTTTGCTTCCGCTTGCTTGGAATACCACTCCTCACTCAAGTGAGAGAAGGAATCGGAGCTCCGACCTCCATCGCTGTTCCAGTGTCAGGGACGCTGTCTCGTTTGCCAAGGCATCGAAAATCAGATGGGCTGGGCATGTAATGTGATTTGGAGACCACTGGACTAGAGCCGTTACCGACTGGATCCTATGGGACATCAAAAGATCTTGTGGCTGTTCACCTACAAGATGGTCAGACTTCTTTGTCAAGACCCTGAACAAACGTTTAGAGGCTCTTTGTATTTCTGAAGCAACCAGATGCCATTGGGCTACAATGGCACGTGATACGGTCCAATGGAAATGTTACTGGTGCCCACTCGAGCAAATCGGCGAATAATGGGATGTCAAGTGATCAAGTGATTATACCACCGTGAGATATACATTTACAGAGATGTTCATGTTTGGGTTTCGGTCATACAGTGTTCCAGCACCCATCCCTCCACCAGTGTCTATTTCCCACCACCAATGTCCCCAATTCCCTTCCCCCTCCCTAGCCTGCCTCTATGGCAGGCTCTTTATCTCTTCTCTTCTCTTCTCTTCTCTTCTCTTCTCTTCTCTTCTCTTCTCTTCTCTTCTCTTCTCTTCTCTTCTCTTCTCTTCTCTTCTCTTCTCTCTCTCTCCTCTCTCTCTCTCTCTCTCTCTCTCTCACACACATTGTGGTTGCAATACATACATTTAGAGGTTATCATGTGTATATTTTTGCTTATATTCAGTGCTCAGTTCTAGGTTGGCATTAGCACTTTCGACAGTTATTAGCACACTGTTCCCTTCTCTGTCTTACCTAACCTCTGATTCCCACACGTTTGTGGTAGATTCCTCCTTCGACAAGACCTCCTGATCCATGTTTTGCCTGACCTTGGATAGTGGTATCATACTATACATATATATGTGTGTATGTATGTGTGTGTGTATATATATATATATACATTTATCATATATATACATATATATACCACACACATATATACATATATACTTATGTATATTTATGTCATACAAATAAATGCAGTCATTCTATATCTGTCTTTTTCCTTCTGGCTAATTTCAATATGATCCTCTCCATGCCCATCCATTTATAAGGCAAATTTCATAACTTCATTTTTCCTAACAGCTGCATAATATTCCATTGTGTAGTTGTACCATAGTTTCTTATCCAGTCATCAGTTCTCAGGCAATCTGGTTGTTTCCAGATTCTGGCTATTGTGAATACTGCTATGAAAATAAAAGTGCAGATGGGATTTCTGCTGGGTGTTTTTGGCTTCCCAGGGTATACTCCCAGGAGTGGTATGGCTGCATCGTATGGGAGCTCAATTTCTAGTCTTTGGAGGAATGTCCATATTGTTTTCCAAAAGACTGTACCAGTCGACATTCCCACCAACAATGGATGAGAGTCCCCTTTTCCCTGCATCCACGCCAGCGCTTGTTGTTCTTGCTCTTTTGGATATGGGCCAAGTCTCTGTGGTGTGAGATGACATCTCATTGTTGTTTTCATTTGCATCTCTCTGATGATTAGTGATGAAGAACATTTTTTCATATGCCTTTTGGCCATTCGAATTTCTTCCTTGTCAAAGTTTATGTTCATTTCTTCTCCCCGTTTTTGATGGTGTGTATCATTTTTTTAAAAACTTTAGTAAAAACTAGTCAGACCCCAGGGGCAGGAGAGCTAGGCCAGGGGATATAGCATTTGCCTTGCCTGCAGCTGATACCGGTTTGACCCCCAGTACCACACATTGTACCCCAAACACCACTGGGGATGATTCTCCAGCCCCGGGGATGTGGCCGGCTCCTTCCCTTCCCCAGACACCCAGACAGCCAGACCTCCCTCACCTTCCTTCAGCTTTTTGGGGTGACGCTGAACAGCGTTTTCATGCACCAGTGAACACTGAGATGTGAAAAGATTTTCTGCTTTCCCCAAACTTAAAGCATAGAGGAATTATTTGGGCACATTAAGTCTGTTGCTTTGTGGAACATGTAAAACTTATGAAGAATATGCTTTGATAATTTCTGTAATTCTTCTCTTACAGTCACAGGACCTCTGTCAGAAATGCAGATCGCCTACGTTACCAGGGAAACACTCCAGGTGAGGCCAGTGCCCGTATTCTTCATGAGACTGAATGGTCCTTGAGCATTACTGTTCCATGAGGATTAAGCATCGTCGCTTGATAAATTTTTGAATTGCATTCCATTTTAATTATATAATAACTTCAGGTAATGTTTGCAAATTTATACCTTAAAACCTCAGTGCTATAATATGACCTAAAACTTAAGCACTGTGAATTTGCTTTCTATGTATTTTTTTAACTTTATATTCTTACATTCTTCTTCATATCAGAGAAATGGTTGAAAACTAATAGGCATGATTGTGGAAATTGAAACTCACTGACATCAGTTGGGCATTTGTTTAAAAACTTTTTTACAACTATTTGCAGAAGCTAGTGAGAATTCTTTGTCTTAATAAAATTAGAGCTCATAGCTGAATTCACCTTTTTTTGTTTCTTGAAAACATTTCTTAAAAATGATGTTTTGGGGGCTATCTTGTTAAAACAATGCTTACATCAGATTTGCTGTAATGAATAATGAAACAGTGCAGTTAACCTTAGGTCCCAACATGTGCTTTCTAGCAAAATTCCTAATTGTTGTTTGTTTTTTTAACTTCCAGGGCTTATCCTATCTTCACAGTAAAGGAAAAATGCACAGAGATATAAAGGTAAAATCATCTGTTTCGCCTTCCTTGCCCTCTCAAAACCTGTTATTGTAATAAAATTGAATGATACTTTTAAGGCTTTCATTAATTTTTCAGCATTGCCTATATTGAAATTAACATACCATAAAATTTATTTTTAAAGTATACCACAGAGATAGTCCAGTGGGCTGAGTGCGAGCTTTGCATGCAGAAGGCTCAGGTTTGCCCCTACCTCATGATGCCCTGAGCTGCGAGTAGCCCCTCAGCACCACTGGGCGTGACTCCCAAATAAAGCAGTGTTCAGTTGTGCGGTAATGTTGACTAACTCACTTTAGATTTGTGATCACAGATCTGAAAGATTAAGTCCAAGCTCGATCCAATTAGAGTTTGAAGGTGGTTCAGTGCCGTGTGATGTCCATAGTGAGCAGCGCCGGTCTCCGGGGCTCTCGCGAGTCGGTCAGGGGTCAGCCCGGCCTGTGCTGCTGCCTCTGAGGGTGTAGCCAGCTCCTGCCTTGGCCTTTCTCCCTCTCGTCTCTTTCCTCTTCCCTCTTTGTCTCACTTCCCTTCCCTTCTGCTGAAGTCTCCTCTAGCACGGAGATTCCCGGGTCTGTGTGCTGGCGCAGGCCTGGCTTTCTTCCTGATCGGACATTCCTTCCTTCATTTTCCCTACAGTCCACCGTCCAGTCACCTGCTGCCAGTGTTGTTCACAAGTGACAGCACTTTCGGGGCTTGGGGTGTGAGGTAGCTGAGGCCCTGCCGAGATGGGCTCTCAAGGGAAGGTCTGGAAGGCCGGGAGCCGGGGGGGAGGGCTGCGGGGATATGGGTGCTTCCGCTGGACCTTACTGCCAGGGGAGAAGGGCTCGCTTGGCTCGTCCATGCTCCGTGTGTCAAGGTGTCAGGTGGCGTAACGGGATGGTAGATTCCCACTGTGGGCACACGGCCCAGCCTGGTCTGAGGTTGCCTGACTTGCCCCACCCCAGGCGTCTTGCTGGGGTCCCTCTTGCAGCTAACAGCGTCTTTGCAGGGCGCATTGGATCGCTCTTGCTTGGAGCTGCCATTGGCTTCCCGCCATGTGCGCCGGACGCTGCCTGTGGTGGTGCCTGTTCAGGTCCTGCTTCTCTGGCTCCTCCTCACACGCCTCCCGGCTCCCCTCACACGCCCTCCCGGCTCCTCCTCACACACCCTCCCGGCTCCTCCTCACACACCCTCCCGGCTCCTCACACACCCTCCCGGCTCCTCCTCTTACACCCTCCCGGCTCCTCCTCGCACACCCTCCCGGCTCCTCCTCACACACCCTCCCGGCTCCTCCACACACCCTCCCGGCTCCTCCTCACACACCCTCCCGGCTCCTCCTCCCACACACCCTCCCGGCTCCTCTCACACCCTCCGGCTCCTCCCCCTCCTCGCACACCCTCCTGGCTCCTCTCACACCTCCCTGCTCCTCTGAGCACAACCTGCTCCTCAGC
Source organism: Cryptotis parvus (assembly GCA_021461705.1). Lineage (NCBI taxonomy): Eukaryota > Metazoa > Chordata > Mammalia > Eulipotyphla > Soricidae > Cryptotis > Cryptotis parvus. Next base: position 55,777 of record JAJIBD010010725.1, on the reverse strand, counting down.
CGCACTGAACTCCCTGCTCTGGAGTACTTCAAGCTCACTCTGGCTTGCTGGAATGTTCTCCCTGATGTCGGTGTAGCCTCTCACAACAAATCTAAACTCTTCTGCCCTTGGAGGCGGGGCTGCTTTCCTGTGTGAGCACTGACGTGTGTGTGTGTGTGTGTGTGTGTGTGTGTGTGGACACATTTCCTTTCCTTTTTAGATGTTCTTTTTCCCCCCCACTTGAGTGTGATCTCTGGGATCTGGAACCTAGTGACTGCTGTACCCCCAAAGTTTGGTACCACTCCCGTTACGAGTGATCTCTAGGAGCAGAGCTGAGGGAGCAGAAAGGGAGAGGGAGAGGAAGAAAAGTCGGGGGGTGCAGTGGGCGCTATAAACCTGTTGAGGAGAAGGGACTCGCCCAGGCGGCCCGCGGAGACCTGCCTCGCGGAGGCCCGCTGGGGCCTGTGGCTCCTCCCCCTCTAGCCCGCAGGAGTTGCACATTGTGGTCTTGTGTTACTTCCCTCCTGTGGCCGGCTGAGTTTCCTGGGGTCCTGCCCTCACCCCATGCCTGGGATCACGTGACCACACCCCAGATCAGAGACGATAACGCGCTCCTTCAGAAGCCGCACAGAGCAGGGAGCGAGCCCGCACGGCACCTTTGGAGGCTGTTATTTCCTTCCCTTTTTTCCCAGTTGCTGTGAAATTGTGGTTATTCTTGGTTGGGTTTCTGGCAGAGTTTCAACACCGATTCCTTCACCATGCCCACCCCCTCCGCCAAGGACCCCATCCCGTTTGCCTGCCTCTCACCACTAGTCTGCTTCTACAAGAGGCGCTTTTTAAAGACGTGTGTATTTTAAAATTATATTTTAAATTGTATGTTCTTAAATTATGCTAAACACTATGTTTGCTCTGTGGCTTCCGGTGCCGTTACTGTTAGCTTCCATGGTGGGGTCCATGCACGGCACGTGACTCCTCCCAGACCCTCCTCTCGGCCCCCCCATCCCCCAGCCCCGCTAGGTGTTCCCTCGGGACGGCTGTATCTCAGCTCCTCCAGAGATCCGAGTTTGCTGCAGACCATCTTCATCGTATTTGCTTAGGTGGGAAGAGAAGCGGCTAGAAAACGTCTGAGCCCCATGGACGCCGGGGCCTAGCGGAGGCGTCTGTGTAGGAAAGCAGAACCGCCAGCCTTGGCCCAGCGCGCCCCCTCTGCCCTCACGCCGCTCAGCTCAGCCCAGGAGTCTGAAGCGTGAATGAGGTTGAGGAGCACAGTGTAGGGCGTGAGCAGCGCAGGGCAGGACTGGCCCCGCGGGCAGCTGGGGCCCGTCTCCCCACGGTGGCGCTCTGTCGCTGCCCGCAGCTCGGGGCGGCAGTCGGGCTGCCTGGGACGTCCTACAAATGTGACCATTCAGCATTTCCGTTAGGCTGCTTTACATGAAGCTTCTAAGGCTGCTGTTGTAATTGTTTTAATTCATGTAGTTATCTTATGTGCTGTCTGATAAAATGTTTCCTGCTTTAACAAAAATATTCTCCCTTTGAAGGGCGCTAACATTCTGTTAACGGATAATGGTCATGTGAAATTGGGTAAGTACATTAAAATCTTGTCACTTGCTCATTTATTCTGTAATTCAGTAGGAAGTCTCTGTTGTCCTGTGTAGGACTAAATTCACCTGCCAGCCCGTCAGCTGGTCTCTAGTTCTGGGTGCTGGTCTTGTTGCGGGGCCGCAGGCCTCTCTTTCCCCTTCTCCCATAGCTGGGCCGGCCTGTCTCTCCCCGGACCAGTGCTGTTAAGAGTCAGGAAATCAGGGGCCGGAGCAATGGCACAGCGGGGAGGGCATTTGCCTTGCATGCAGCCGACTCCGGGTTCGATCCCTGGCATCCCATATGGTCCCCGAGCTCTGCCAGGAATTCTTGAGTGAAGAGCCAGGAGGAACCCCTGAGCATCGCTGGGTATGATGCCAAAAAAAGAATAGAGTCGGGAAATCAGACCCTGGGGAGTTTGTCTCTGTAGCCCAGCGATGTAATTTCTGAGGAAAATCTTCATGGAATTACCTTGTAACTGGAAAATAAGGTAAAACCAAAAAAAAAAAAAAAAAAAAAAGAAAACCCAAACCAGTACGTGGCTTCAATTCTCAACTTCACTTGATCACTTGACATCCCATTATTCATCGATTTGCTCGAGTGGGCGCCATTAACATTTCCATTTGACCCTATCACGTGCCAGTGTAACCCAATGGCATCTGCTTGCTTCAGGAATACGAAGAGCCTCAAAGGTTCCCGCCCCCGGAGGCTGAGACACAGCTCAGCCTTGTCATATAATCACAGCTGGGACAGAGACAGCTCAGCCCCTGTCGTATACTTACGGCCAGGGTCACACAGCTCAGCCCCTGTCGTATACTCACGGCGGAGACAGACACAGCTCAGCCCCTGTCGTATACTCACGGCCGGGACAGACACGGCTCAGCCCCTGTCATCGTATACTCACAGCCGGGACAGACACAGCTCAGCCCCCTGTCGTATACTCACAGCCGGGACAGACACGGCTCAGCCCCTGTCGTATACTCACGGCCGGGACAGACACGGCTCAGCCCCTGTCGTATACTCACGGCCGGGACAGACACGGCTCAGCCCCTGTCGTATACTCACGGCCGGGACAGACACAGCTCAGCCCCTGTCGTATACTCACGGCCGGGACAGACACGGCTCAGCCCCCTGTCGTATACTCACGGCCGGGACAGACATGGCTCAGCCCCTGTCGTATACTCACGGCTGGGACAGACACAGCTCAGCCCCTGTCGTATACTCACGGCCGGGACAGACACAGCTCAGCCCCTGTCGTATACTCACGGCCGGGACAGACACGGCTCAGCCCCTGTCGTATACTCACGGCTGGGACAGACACGGCTCAGCCCCTGTCGTATACTCACGGCCGGGACAGACACGGCTCAGCCCCTGTCGTATACTCACGGCCGGGACAGACACGGCTCAGCCCCTGTCGTATACTCACGGCCGGGACAGACACGGCTCAGCCCCTGTCGTATACTCACAGCCAGGACAGACACAGCTCAGCCCCCTGTTGTATACTCACGGCTGGGGCAGACACAGCTCAGCCCCTGTCGTATACTAATGGCGGGACAGACACGGCTCAGCCCCTGTCGTATACTCACGGCCGGGTCAGACACGGCTCAGCCCCTGTCGTATACTCATGGCCAGGACAGACACAGCTCAGCCCCTGTCGTATACTCATGGCCGGGACAGACACAGCTCAGCCCCTGTTGTATACTAATGGCTGGGACAGACACGGCTCAGCCCCTGTCATATACTCATGGCCAGGACAGACACAGCTCAGCCCCTGTCGTATACTCACGGCGTGGGGACAGACACGGCTCAGCCCCTGTCGTATACTCACAGCTGGGACAGACACGGCTCAGCCCCCTGTCGTATACTCATGGCTGGGACAGACACAGCTCAGCCCCTGTCGTATACACAAAACCTGGCTTAACCTCTGGTGCTCCATGGTCCTCGCAGCACCTCCAGGAATGCCACCAAGCACCACTGGGTGTAGACCAAAGCAGAAGCCAAAAGACTCAGCAGTGTCCAATCCTTCATTCTTTACTTAGGCTTCTAACTAAAATGCGGTGTCACTTATATGAGAGAGCGTTAGAATGTTTTCCGTTTTCAGGCCACACCTAACGGCGTTCAAGGCTTACGCCTGGCTCTGTTTTCAGGGTTTACTCTAGGCAGTGTTGTGGGACATTAGGGTGCCTGAGATCAAACCTGGGTCCGCCACATGCAAGGGAAGTACCCTGCCGCAGTACTATCACTCTGACCAGAGAACAGAATTTAAATCTTCAGTGTAGCTTTGTTCCCCACTTACCTTTGCGATGTGTAGGGACATATCTAGGCCTGGAGCTGTCCCCTTGCCTGGCTGAGGCCCTGGCTCACTCCCCAGCCCTGCGGAAAAGACCCAAGCCATCATATTAATCTCTGAGTGCCAATTGCATGGATGAAATAGAATTCAAAATCTAAATAACACATTTGTAAGGTTTAAGGCAGTTTTATTTTGAAAACCCTATTGGATAAAATACTGGGGGGTGTAGGTGCGGGTAGGCGGAAAAAAAAAAAAAAAAATACTTAATAAACAATAAAGTTATTTTTAGCTTGATATTACTAAAAGATAATTCAAAATTGAAAGCATATATTCACTTGATCACTTGAATCCCGTTATTCATCGATTTGCTCGGCGGGCGCCAGTAACATTTCCATTGGACCCTATCATTTGCCAATGTAGCCTAATGGCATCTGGTTGATTCAGGAATATGAAGAGCCTCAAACCGTTCCTTCAGGGTCTTGACAAGGAAAGTCTTGACCATCTTGTAGGTGGGCGGCCACGTGATCTTTTGACATCCCGTGGGATCCATTCGGTAACGGCTCTAGTCCAGCGGTTGTCTCCAAATCGCATTCCATGTCCAGCCCATCTGATTTTCGATGCCTTGGCAAACGAGACAGCATCCCTGATTCTGGAATAGCGACGGAGGTCAGAACTCAGGATTCCTTCTCTCACTTGAGTGAGGCGTGATATTCCAAGCATAGCTCTTTCGATTCCTCTCTGGGAGACCCGAATAGCATTCTCATCCTGCTTTCAGGGCCCAGGTCTCTGAGGCGTATGTTAATGCAGGGAGAACGGTGGAGTCAAAGAGATGTGCCCGGAGCCGGAGGTTCTTTGTCCTTTTAGCTATTTCTTCGATGCCTTTGAAGGCATTCCATGCCGCTCTCTTCCTCCCTGCGCAGCTCAGGTTTTAGGTCGTTCATCATGTTGATTTCTCGACCTAGGTACACATAACTGCTGCATTCAGAGCTGTTTGTTCCATTGAGAGTGAATGGGGCCTCTGGAACTAGTTCATTTTTTCATAAACATGGTTTTCTTTAGATTCAGCTGTAGACCTATCTTTCCACATTCTCGGTCGAAGTCAGCCAGCGTTTGTGCCGCTTGGCTAATGTTTGGTGTTATTAGAACAATGTCATCAGTGAAGCGGAGGTGGTGTAGTTGCTGACCATCTATCTATGTGATATTACTAAAAGATTATTCAAAATTAAAAGCACTTTTACCTTATAAAAATGTCAGTAGGTCTTTTAACTACCGCCACAATAGGATTTTTTTGGGGGTGTCACACCCGGCAATGCTCAGGGGTTACTCCTGGCTCTGCACTCAGGAATTACTCCTGGCGGTGCTTGGGTGACCATATGGGATGCCGGGGATCGAACCCAGGCCGGCATGGGCCGGCGTGCAAGGCAAACGCCCCTACCCGCTGGACTATCGCTCTGGCCCTACACAATGTTTGCCTTGCACGCGTCTGACCCGGATTTGATCCCCAGTCTTCCATATGGTCTCCCAGCACCACCAGGAGTGATTCCTGAGTGCAGATCCAGGAGGAACCCCTGAGCATCACTGGGGTGTAACCCAAAAAAGCAAAAAATAAATAAATAAATAAATAATGAAATAATGCAGTAAAATATGTGCCTAGTGATGAAGGTAAATTTTCTGAAGCCGTCTCTTAATAGAAAGCAGTTATGTATTGCTGGGTTAGTGACCAGTTTCTATCCACTGATGATTGTGTTACCATGTGTCTTCCTCAGAGACATTTACCTCCTGATAAGGATTTAGAAACCGTTGTTTATGTAAAGTTTTGTTACCCCAGAGGGCCTGAGGATGGCGCAGGGGCATAACACACCAGGAGCAAGTGCGTGGTGCCAGTTTGGGCCATGGCTGTCCAGCTCCGGCCCGGCAAGGGCGTGGGGAGAAAGACGTGAGACACAGAAAACAGCACAAATTCAAGAAAAATAAGCTTGCTCGTGATACCGGGTGGAGTCTCAGTACATGTGAGGAGCGTTTGGGCTGTGTTCCCATTTGGAAGCCCCTCCAGGGGGCAAGGTGGCCAGCAGGGTGGGCCCGGCCTCAGTATGGGGAAGCTGCCCCAGAGCGTCTCTGCCCTGGGAGTTAGACCCGCCGCCTGCTGGCGCGCGCAGAAGCCCTGCGCTTTGCCATTCGATCAGTGTAGGGGTGTTTGGGAATTGATTTTGATGATGTTTTTAATGCTGGTTCTTCCAGATTAAGATATTTCTATGAAGCTGAGAATACCACCTATTCTCTGGAACTAGTTCAGCAAAAATATTATTACAGTCTCCTAGGCAAGCTACCTTAGCCTTCCCCTGCCGGCTTTCTTTCCTAAGTGTCTCTTGTTTCTCCTAGCTGACTTTGGGGTGTCGGCGCAGATCACAGCCACGATCGCTAAGCGGAAGTCTTTCATCGGCACACCGTATTGGTAACGAGTTTTTACTGACCATCACACTGGGCTCTTGCTACTGAGTATGACGTTTGTAGAGTTGACAGGCCCTGAGTCTCTGGCTGGAGGTTTGAAGGTTACTGAGGGCGTCTGCTCACGCCGAGGAGAGACCACACAGCCAGAGAGTGCTCTGGGGGGTCAGCGCTGGTGGCTGGGGACTGGACACTGCTGGCCGCCTCCCCCACCCCCACACGCGTAGACCTGTGCTGCGGCTCCGGGCCTCTCTTCTCTTCAGTCTCGCCTTTTCCCAAGGCCGTGGCGTGGCCCTCCAGGGCCTTCTGTAGTTGTCACTTGCTCAGTTTCTGGGAAACTTGGTTTTCAGATATTTCTCTAGAGTGAAAGCTTTAGCTGCCATCGCTACGTCCTCTTTTGTCTTTGTAATGGATCTATTTCCATAATGTTTGGTTGATGTATTTCTACGTGCGATATGCCTGGAATATAGCAAGTCCATGGAAAAATCCAGTTGGCTGTGGCCACCTCACAATTTATGGACAAGTACGAAAGAGCCAGGTGGACTCTCACTGGGTTTTAGGCAGTCCTGGCTCTGCACTCAGGAATTACCCGGCGGTGCTCAGAGGACCAAATGGGATGCCTGGGATCGAGCCCGGGTCGGCCGCATGCAAGGCAAACGCCTCCCCGCTGTTCTGTCACTCTGGCCCATGTTTTAATAATGCTTCCACCATTAATTGTAATAAAGCAAGAGGCCAGTCACGAAGACCATCTGTAATTGGTGAAGGTGATGGTGCCCGGGTGCCAGAGCGTGGTCTCCTCTGGGGAGCAGGCCCTGGCTGTGGAGGTGTAAGCCTCGTGTGGCCCGCACAGTCGGAACATGCTGCTCTGTTGGACACTCAGACTGACCTCGGCGAGCCGAGGAGTGTGACGGGTGCGAGTAGCTAGTGGAGGGGCTGCAGCACCCCTGGCTGGGCGGCCAGTAGCCAGTGTGCGCCGCGTCCTCTGCGACAAGAGGCTGGAGTGTCACGGAGGGTTTTCTTTTCCGCCTGCCCTTCAGGATGGCCCCGGAAGTCGCAGCCGTGGAGAGGAAGGGCGGGTACAACCAGTTGTGCGATCTCTGGGCAGTGGGGATCACGGCCATCGAGCTGGCCGAGCTGCAGCCGCCCATGTTCGACCTGCACCCGATGAGGTCAGTGCTCGGGGCGGTGCCGGCTCCCTGCCCGGGCCTGGGGTGGGTCTGGGGGGTTCCAGCTGTACATCCAAGGGGGACCCTTACCGTGCTGTCTGATGACTTGTTTTTTCAGAGCCTTATTTCTAATGACGAAAAGCAATTTCCAGCCTCCCAAACTAAAAGATAAACTGAAGTGGTAAGTATTTCCTGTTACTTTTACAGTCATGAACCTAAAAGGAGTCGAAATTTTGAAAGTCTGATTTTCTATATTTCTTAGGACAAATACTTTTCATAATTTTGTGAAAATGGCACTTACCAAAAACCCCAAAAAAACGACCAAATGCTGAAAAGTTGCTACAGGTATTTATTTATACTCCTGAAATTGTGTCTTTTTTTTCATAAAGCGAAGGGTGATCATATTTCTGACCAATGTCTGACTTGATTTTATAGCATCCGTTTGTCACCCAGCATCTGACACGGTCCTTGGCGATTGAGCTGTTGGATAAAGTCAATAATCCTGATCATTGCACCTTCCATGACTTCGACGATGATGACCCTGAGGTAGTACCTGGGTTTTTACTAACTCGATGCAAGTGTGTTGAACATACGTGGACATGGGTATAGACCTCTCAGGATCGGTCCTGTTTGTAGGGGCGCCTTTGGGGGAACACAGTCCCTGGGCTTCCACAGGGCGGTGCTGTTGGTCCTACCGCAAGGGACCACCTGCGAGAGGACAGCTGTTGGCTGAGGGCTGCAAACCAGTTACGCCGCACGTGTTGGTGTCACTGCTCTTTTGTTATTGTTTATCATTCCGGCAGTGTCGGACTGTCGTGGGGACTCACTCTGCAAACAGCGTGTGCACCTGGCCCCTTGGGCCATTCTCCAGCCCCTACTAGGGTTTCTCAAAGGACTCATCTTACATGAAGTCACCAAGAGATGTCTCCGTTGGAAGCAAGAAGCATTAGAACACGCTCAGAATTCCCGCTCCATTTCCTTCTCCAGAATGGTGCTGTGCGTGTAATTCAGACATTCCAGGAGTTAGTTGCGGCCCAAGGCCTCTCACTCCCGGCACCCTTAAGCTCAGTTCTGTGAGCGGCCTGGTGATGGTGCAGGGGCCGCTCGGTGGTGGAGCCGCCCAGGTGTGCTGGGGCTTGAGCTCAGGCTCCCCCTCACACAGCCCCTCCACCCCTCCCCACTCGGCGCTGACTTCCCAGTTCAAATGGACTTTCTGGTGCCGACCCCTTAATGATGCACGGCGTGATTCCCGGTGGCAGTGTGATTAAGAGCAGAGTGTGCTGGTGGCAATGTTGTGAGTTTCACTTCCTGGCTTAGCTAATGCTGGTGGCACCTGAACCCTCTCAGCTTAAGTGGCATGCAGAGTTCTGTCCTTGGCTGTCCTTGACCTCAGCTTCGTAAAAGGGACTTAAAATCGTGCCATTTGCACCCGTGAAACTGAAGGAATGACAACTCTTGGCGATCCAAAGATCAGAGAGCCCTTTTTTTTAAATTTCATTTTGTATTGAACTCCATCCAACACAAATCCCACCACCGGTGTCTTCCATCTCCAGAGACACTCATTTCTCACCACCTCCCCCACGCTGCTCCCTCAGCCGGCACCAGCTACACTGATATTAGCAGCTCGTACATGGCCATGGTATTGCTAAAGTCGTGACTTTTTTTTCTCCTGGTTTGTTATGGGCTAATCTGTTCTAAGTCTGTTCTTGCATTGACCATCTGAATTTCTGGAATATGGTTGGGTTCTACTAGTTTGATGTACCACACAGCCGCAAGCGCGCACCACTAGGAAAAGCCAGTAGCAGCTCTGACCCGTGTGTCACTGTGTCTGGGTCACAGCTGACAGCCCCGAGCCGTTCGTGGGCAGGTCCACCAGACCTCCCGATGGGACAGAGGAGGGGGGAAGGGGGTCCCAGCTCCATTTCCATAGAAGCCCGGTGACTGTAGCCGCTGAGATCTGTACCTAGACTTGAAATCGACTTCTCTCTTGGGTGGGGCTCTGGCGAGCTGTGGAGTCCGGTACGGGGTTCCTCTGTCTTCCTCCAAGGAGAGCCTTTTTTACTTCCCGGTTTTCTATTGGGAACCAATAAGCTGTCCTTTTGTTAAAGGTTTGGAAACATAACAAATGTAAAGCATTATTGACTCTAATTGCAGTGGTCTCTGCTGTAATTAAATCTGAATTCGGCATACAGCAATCTTTACTTTGCTTGGGAGTATGAGATCATGAATGTGATTGTGTGAGCTGAAACAATATTAATATATCAGTAGGGATGATTATAATTATTCTGTGTTTTAAAAAAGTCTTTGTAAAACTATCCTAGTTAAATTAATTCATATTGAATTACAAAGTCCTTCATTAAAATGTTCAGAGGGAGGAAATAGACCAAACCCAGATGTAGCCTGTGGGACGAACAGCCTGCCGCGTTCCCACACAGCAGAGAAAGGTCCTGTTCTTGCGACCGGGATTCTGTGGTTGGTATTGTGATTGGAGAATGACGGGTGCTTTTCTTCCAACCACGTAAAGAGGAATAAATCTAAGATCATGCTTTTCTCAGGAGCGCATAGTGTTTTTGTTTGCAGCTGCTTTAAAGTGATAATCCCACGTGCCTTGTTGACCCGAATCATCTTTGTCCCCATTCCTCAGTTTTCAGGGAGGGTCAGGACAGCCCCGTGCAGGGCACCAGCTGGCAGGCCCAGCCCTGCCGGCCCAGCCCCACTGCCAGGTGTCCTGGCTGCTGAGCAAGTAGTGAGACTGAAGTGACGGGCGTCTGAGGTCAGCCGTTGTCCCGGCGCCTGGGTCACAGGCGTTGCCCTGCACTCTGAGCCCACAGAGGATGGGGCTGGTGGGAAGCCACTGCCCTCCTGTCCGAGACTGTCCTGAGTGGCTGCTTGCAGACTGCCCAGGAAGTCCCGGGAGTGAGGTGGTCGGCTTCGTCCGTCTCTGCCCGTGGAGAGTGAAAGCATTCAGGGAGGCCATGCACGGGGCAGGTGGAGGGGCCACAGCCGCTCGCGGGACCGAGTGGGCCCCCCCTCAGCCCCGTTCCCAAGGCTCCCCTGGCGCTTCCCGCTCAGGGAGTCCCGGCCTGTCCTGCTGCTCCGGGCCACACGCGTCTCTGTCCTGAGCCCCTGCCCCTGGCGCTTCCGCTGGTGGGGGCCGCGCGTTCTGGTCCTGGGCCCTGCCGGGGTCCGGTCGGGGGGGCGGCCGGGGGCGGCCCGGGCGGTCTCTGTCCGGCCAGCCGGGGCTTGCCCCGTGCCTGCCACAGCCGGCCTCTACCATTAGCTGCCAGTAGCGTCTTCGAGCTCATGCCCGCTTGTGGGCACCCAATGCGGTGCCCAGTCATGGCTGATTTCCCCTGCCCGGGAACACGGCTGGCCGTCACGTGGGCCTGGGGCTGTGTTTCCCTTTCAGAAACCTCTGGCTGCTGTAGCAAAGGGCCTGTTACTTTCCTATGTGTTGTTGGGTACAACGCTGATCTGAGGTCTGTAAGTAGCTTGTTTTGAGTTATAACAGAAGCAAACATGAGTAAGCCAGAAAGATAGAACCTTTTTTTTTTTTTTGTCAAAGGAGACAACAAAATTAATTTCAGTCTTGAGGTATATAAGGCATCGGGGACCGGAGCGATAGCACAGCAGGTAGGGTGTTTGCCTTGCATGCGGCCACCCCGGTTCGATCCCCGGCATCCCATATGGTCCCCCAAGCACTGCCAGGAGTAATTTCTGAGTGCAGAGCCAGGAGTAGCCCCTGAGCATTGCTGGGTGTGACCCTAAAAGCAAGCAAGCAAACAAACAAACAAATAAATAAATAAACAAACAAATAAATAAATAAAGGAGAGATGTATTAGAGCTGCCGCTGAACGTTGCCTGAGCCTGCCTGTCAGAGGAGGGGACTCTCTCCTGCCTGTCAGAGGAGGGACTCTCTCCTGCCTGATAGAGAAGGGGGCCTCTCTCCCTGCCTGACAGAGGAGGGGCTCTCTCCTGCCTGTCAGAGGAGGGGCTCTCTCCTGCCTGACAGAGGGAGGGGGCTCTCTCCTGCCTGTCAGAGGAGGGGGGCTCTCTCCTGCCTGTCAGAGGAGGGCCTCTCTCCTGCCTGTCAGAGGAGGGGGCTCTCTCCTTGCCTGTCAGAGGAGGGCTCTCTCCTGCCTGTCAGAGGAGGGGGCTCTCTCCCCTGGCTGTCAGAGGAGGGGGCTCTCTCCTGCCTGTCAGAGGAGGGGGCTCTCTCCTGGCTCTGTCTCACAACCAGCAGCTTAGACTCCGGCCGCAGAGCTCTTGCCTTTGGTGTGTGAGTCCTGTGTTCAGTTTCTGGGCCCACACGCTACCCCCGACACTGTTGGGTGCAGACCCTGAGCTGGTGTGCGACCCCCACTCTCCAGGGAGACAGGTGTCGTCGCGGCCTGTGCTGCCGTCGTGGTTGCCTTCTTTCAGAAAAGCGTGTTGCAGATTCCTGTCTTTGCCGCCATTTGTGCAGCAGGACACAGGAAGTGTGTTTTTCATATTGTACTTTCATGCCTTTTAATCAAAAGCCGCATCATTGATTTGTTTCTCTGCAGCCTCTTGTTGCTGTCCCGCATCGAATCCACTCAACAAGTAGAAATGTGAGAGAAGAAAAAGACGCGCTCGGAGATAAACTGTGAGTGTCGCGGCGGGCGCGGCGTCCTCGTTTCACAGGAAACGCAGCTTCAGGGTCTGGTTGACTTCATGCCTTTCTGCTTGGTTTCACCCAAGTGACTTTTCTCACCCAGCTCTGTCCAAAGATAGTTTGTGTCAGTAAGAACTTCACAGGGCCAGAGCCATCGCCCAGCAGTAGGGCATTAGCCTTGCACACGGCCGCCCATGCCAGCCCAGGTTCGATCCCCAGCATCCCATGTGGTCCCCGGAGCACCGCCAGGAGTAATTCCTGAGTGCAGAGCCAGGAGAAACCCCTGAGCATCGCCGGGGTGTGACCAAAAAAAAAAAAAAAAAAAAAGAATCACTTTTTTTTCTGTTTTGGGGCCACACCTGGTGGTGCTTAGGCTGACTCCTGGCTGCTCATACGTTGGGGTCCAGGGATTGAACCCAAGTCGGCATGTGACAGGCAAGTGCCCAACCCACCGTCTGTCTCTCTCTTGGCTGCAGGAATTTTACTTTTGAAAAAAATTTCTTGTTGGTGCATGTGCTGCCTGAGCCCACGTGGCTGAGCACCTGTGGTGCCGCGTCTCCCCCTCTTGAGACATGTTCTCTCTCTCTCTTTCTCTCTCCTCTCTCTCTCCTCTCTCTCCTCTCTCTCTCCTCTCTGTCTCTCTCTGTCTCTCTCTCTCTCTCTCTCTCTCTCTCTCTCTCTCTCTCTCTCTCTCTCTCTCTCTCTCTCACTTTCCCTCCTCCTTCCCTTCCTAAAACCTCCATCATAAAATCTGCTTTTACTTTAAAAAAAATAATGAAAGAAAATATTATTTTTCCTCCCGGGGATTTTTGGTATGGGCGAGGGAGATATATTTGTGTTGTTACTATTTGGGGAAGTAGGAAATGTTTAAACCAGCGGGAAGGAAATAATCAGTCAGGGCTGCTTGGACTCGGGGTGTCTGTCACGGCGTGAGCTGCTTTGCCGGTTCCGCAGCTCTGGGCTGGGGACGAGGTTCTGGTCTCCGGGTTCTGTGGAGACGTTGGTGTCCGAGCTTGGTGGCCTGGCGCTCATAGTCAGGAGGCGGGTTCCAGCCACAGCACCTGACGGTCCCTAACTTCTGCCAGGACTGACCCCTGAGCACAAGTGTGGCCCCTAAACAGGCAGAAGATTGTCTCTCTTACAAGCTAGGACCTAACTGGAATAATACTAATAATTCTTATAATTGTCTTTGGGTTTTTTTTTTTGGTCTTTACTATGACTAAAGCCTAGAATTTTTAAAGCTTTCACTTTTCCTATACCTTTTAGAACAAATATTCATTATTTAAATCTTTGAATTGGGCTCAGTATTTATGGTCAGGCCTAAAATGTGTTTTGCCATGGAGTTGTTGCTGGGCGTTTCAGAAAGATCATGACTTTATGGCTTTATTTCCTTTTTCAGTTGGCCAAGTAAAATTTGATCCGCCCTTAAGGAAGGAGACAGAGCCGCATCACGAACTTGTAAGTACTGGGTTATGAAATGAGGGCGCTGCAAATAAATATTCTGCTTGGTCTCAGTGATACTTTGGTACTGATTAAAACAGCTACTTATTAAGATTCTCAGAAACATTGGGGAATAAGAAGGTGAGTAATTACAGAATCAGAATAAATAAATCTGTGTTGCTGAGATTGAGTGTCTTCAAAAAAATTTTAGGAGAAACTAGTTTTGCCATTTTTTGACTAAATGTTTTCAGTGGTATCAAATTATTTTTCATTTTGGTTTTTCACTTTTTGAGTTTCTTTAATGTTTGTATGAGGATAGATGTCAAGATCTGAAACTAGAATAGTAGCCAGCACATCTTGCCAGTGTGCTTCTGTGGGAGGATGCCGCTCAACGCCCGGCACTCAGGCACAGCCCGGCGCAGCCTGGCCAGCTCCAGGGACGTTCTCAGTGCCCGGCCCTTTATTCAGGAGACAGTAACTGGGAGCCTTAGAAGCAAATGCTTTGCAAGGATTTGAGATAATAATCCATGAAAGAATGAAACCGAGATTTAAAACAAAATCACTTCTGGTGAAATGACTGGACCAGAGTTCTGGGTCATGTGTTTCCCTGTTATGGAAGAGTGAGAAGAAAGTGGTTGTTAGTAAATACTGATTCAAACGGAACCTTCCTCCTCATCCACTTGGCTAAAAGCCGAGAAAGGGGGAGTCTTCAGGCCCTAACTCATGGAGCTGATGTAACTCACTGTGCAGTGGAGGGAAGTCATTTCAGACTCTTTAAATGCTCGTGATCAGGCCTGGGGTAGACGGAACGGAGCTCTGCAGACGCAGCAGGTCAGCTTTACGAAGGCTCTTTGCCTCTTGTTAAGGCAGCTGGGGTTTATTTCCTGTCTGTGAGTTGCCATTGCACGTGTTTAAATTAATTCTATACTAATGTAGCAACTGTCTTACCCAGCGAGTTGTTGCAATGTTGCATTTTTAGAAGCTCGCTAATAAGGTTTTACTGTTTTTGCCTTAATAAAATCGCGTTAGCAGGACTTAGGCGTCCCTGCGAAGCTTCCCCGTGTGACTCTAGCTTCTGCTCTGTGTCAATAACGTGGTTTCTTGGTCTCACTAAACAGCCCAGCAGTGATGGTTTTCTGGACAGTTCAGAAGAAATATACTACACTGCAAGATCTAATCTGGTATTTCTCAACTTCTTTTTTCTTTATCAGCATTGTTTTTGTCTTAATTATTTGAGAGTTTTTAATTAAACATTTTGCCCACTTTTAGTGAACCAGTTTTCACATTGATTTGTAAGGTTCTGCCTTTAGGCAGGCTTCCCTGTACGGAGTCACAGCAGGGTTTTATACAGCAAATGTATCTACTCAGATACATTGTTAAAATAAAAACTTTCTTCTTGTTATGAAAACATTGAATTTTTACACTCATAGGGGAAGGTAGTAAATTGCATTTCCTGTAAAAAAAAAGTTCAGTTTTAATAGTGTGTCTTATCTTAATGTTAACTAGAAAACATGTAAGTTCTTCATGCATAAAGATAAACCTTTTCTGTATATTTATAACTAGAAAATAACTCGTCCCTAATTAAGAGTAAATTCCATCTTGGATAAAGTTTTTACCTGATATCTTGTCAGCTTCCTTGATCTAAATTTCCGTTACAAAAAAAAAAGCCTCTGAAGTTTCCACAATGACTGTCCCCTGAGGGAAGGACAGACAGGCACAGCCCTGGCAGTGCCGGAGAGGAGCGCCCTCTTCTGCCGCGGCTGATGCGCCGCGACGCCCGCTCCCGCTGGAGCCGCGCTGCCTCGCCCCTGGGATTTTCCTTTTCTTTCTCCCTCTCTGTCTTAATAACATACTTATTTCAGTTCTGGTTGTTTTAAATGTTTGGAGTAAACTCTTAGACCTCATAACATTTGTAGAACCTAGAAGAGTTGAGACTTTATTTTGTCACGGAAGTTGTTGTCTTCAAGGGAGAAAACGCGTGTCTCTAAGCACTCTTAACCTGCACACAGTCTATCGTCGGGGCCTGCCCAAACCTGGCCACGTGATTGTTGAGGGGGAGAAGCGGAAAAAGCTGAGCATCTCCGAGAACCGGAAAACCGTGGGCTGCATGCGTGCGGTTTACCTGGCTCCAGAGAGAGCCTCGGCCTGATCTTAGCATTGCACAGGAGCCCCGACGCCACTGTGCAGCCAGTCCCCCACCCCCTGCTCAGCCTCCCTCTGGTAACCGCCCCATAGGCTGCGGATCTGAGAATCTGGCTCATTCGCTTGCTGCTGCTGTTGTTTGGTGCTAAGGATTGAAGCGATCAGTAAAAAGAATAGAGAAAAATTACATATCATATCGGTAGGTGCAGAGAAAGCATTCGTCAAAATCCAGCACCCGTACATGATGAAAACTTTCAACAAAATGGGAATTGAAGAAACTTTTGTTAGCGTAGTCAGCGCCATTTGTCACAAGTCCACCAAATGTTATACTCAGTGGGGGAGAATCTAAAAGCCTTTCCTCTAAGATCAGGCACAGGACAGGGGGCCCAGCCTTGCCACTTCTGTTCAGTGTCATGCAGGGAGTTACTCGCCATGACAGGCAGGAGAGAAAAAGATATCATGGGGCTCCAGATGGGAAAGGAAGAGGGAAAGAGATGAACAGAAACTTCCAGAAAGATGATACACAGATGGCCAAAAGGCATATGAAAGAATGCTCCGTATCACTAATCATCAGGGAATGCAAATCAAAACAACGAGATATCACCCCACACACACATCAAAAAGAATAAGCAGGCAGTGCGGCGAGAATGCAAGGAGAAAGGGACTCGTTCACCGATGGGGGAACGTTGACTGGTCCAGCCTTTCTGGAAAACAATATGCACATTTCTAAAAAATCTAAGAATTGAGCTTCCATTTGACCGCGTACCCCAGGAGCTGAGACCAAAATGGAGAAAAGACATTTTGCACCCCATGTTCCCTGCAGCACTATCTACAGTACCATGATCTGGAAACAGCCCCAGGCAGGCCCAAGAATCAAGGCGTAGGTCAAGAAGCTGTGGAGCTTATACACAGTGGAATACGACTTGGCAATAAGGAAAGACATCTCAAGGTCAAAGCTAGGCTTTAGTACGACTGGCAATAAGGAAAGACATCTCAACACGGGTCGGCGGTGCTATCAGTGGTCGACTGGCAATAAGGGAAAGACATCTCACACGTAGGTCAAAGTGCGGTGCTTCACAGTGATATGACTGGCAATAGGGAAAGACATCCTCAGGAAGTTGGCTGCTACCTGTAGGGACCTGGAGAGTTTCCTGCTGAGTGACCTGAGTGAGGGAGCCAGACAGACGGACAGACTGAACAATCTCTCACATATGCAGGACTTGCAGAAACATAATGGGCAGAAACGCACACCCAAAGACACGGGAACAACATGAGAACTGGAATAGGAAACAGGCCGCTTGAGGGGCAGTGACTGATGGAGGGAAGCGGTCAGCCGGGAGGACGAGGAGCGGACGGTGGGCAAGCGTAGTCCTCTTAGCAGCAGGACTGGGAACCGCAGTGCAGAAATTACATATTTTTGAAAAAGTGCCTTTCATAGGAGCAGTTTGCTGGGTGGAGGCAGGTGGCGGGCGGGGGCAGACTGGTGGCAGCGTCCACGTTGAAGTATTGTCTGCCTGGACGCAGTCGTGACTCTGGATTCATGCTGACTACAGTTTTTAAAAAACAAAATAAATCTAAAAATAAATAAATGACAGCTCTTTAGAGAAGTTCCCAGAAATAGGGTAGCTAAGACCATACGGTATATCTGCCGACAGTTTGGGTGGGTCTTGCCATGTTATTTTCTATGGGTGCATTCTTGGTCAGCACCATCCTAGTGGGTGAAGTGACCATGGTCATTTCAGTGGTCATTTCATCAGCCCTAAAACCACAAGAAGTCCATAATTTTAACCATTCAAAATTCTTGGCACTGCT
Organism: Cryptotis parvus; assembly: GCA_021461705.1. Taxonomy (NCBI): domain Eukaryota; kingdom Metazoa; phylum Chordata; class Mammalia; order Eulipotyphla; family Soricidae; genus Cryptotis; species Cryptotis parvus. The sequence goes on along the minus strand of JAJIBD010010725.1, from coordinate 38,289 downwards.
CTCTGGGAATCAGATGAACCCAATTGTAATTTTTTTTTAAATCAATGAACTAAATGAAACCAGAAAAATGAGCTTGAGTTTTTTTAGGATTATAATTTTTTAAAAATGTGAAAAGATACCTGAATTAAGAGAACTTTATAGCAGTGTAATAACCATTCAGACTATTTCCCCATGATCAGAAACATTGTATGTCTAATTTGTGTAAGCATTGTATCACTGTCTTCCCGTTCATCATCGATTTGCTCGAGCAGGCACCAGTAACATCTCCATATGTCCTGTCTCATGCTAGTGAAGTCCAAAGGCATCTGCTTGCTCCAGGAACATAAAGAGCCTCAAAACATTCCATTAGGTCTTGGGAATGAGGTCATATAATTGTTACTGGTATTTGGCATATCAAATACGACACGGGTAGCTTGCCAGGCTCTGCCGTGGGTAAATTTTCTACTAGAATAGTGTCTTTTTTTTAAATTTTTTATTATACCACCGTGAAACATAAAATTACAAAGGTGTTCATAATTGGTTCTTAGTAATACAGTATACCAGCACCCATCCCTCCACCAGTGCCCCATTTAAATCAAAAAATAAAACAAGGATTGAGATTTGAATGGTGGAGAGATTAACACAGGACAGATGATCAGATTAAAACCGTTTCCTTCCCCTTTCTCTGTCGGGCGACATTTATGTGATAGATCTTCCCCTCTTTGTAGTTCAGCTAAAAATGTTCTACCATGTAATTAAGATGTTCTCTTCTAGCCATTTTTCCCTATTTTTTAACTTTATTTAAAAATCGTGATTTACAAAATTGTTCACAATACAGTTGTTTCAGGTATTCAATATTCCAACACCAGGCCCGATCACCCATGTGCCCTTCCCTGCCACCAAAGTCCCTAGCATCTCACCCCACCCCCAAGCCCGCTCCCTTAGCAGGCACTAATTAATTTACTTTATATTGGTTATTACTGTATGCATAGCATAGTGATGTTGCTAGGGTCATAACCTTTTTACTGAACTGTTATGTGCAAATTGGGCCATCTCTTACCGCTTTTACTTATTGAACTTGGTGTGCTTCTGCTGTTTTTTTAACAAAGTTCATGTTAATTTGTTACAGACATTAAATATTAACCCCAGTGCCTCCACCGTGGCGACTTCCATCACTAAAGTGTCCAGTTTTCCCAGCCACCCCTTAAACCTGCCCCTAAAGCAGACCCTCAATAATTTATTTAATATTGCTGTGACAGATAATTTAATATATCTAAATGTAACATATCTAAAAATAATCAAGAAATGGTTTCATAGAAGCTAGTGAAGATTGTTCAAGTCACCAGGGAGCCATTAAGTCCTTGTATAAGAAATTACTGCCATATTGTTACAGGACAGGCATTGGTGTGTATGTTTTGTTATTGGCGTCTTCTACTTTGCGTCCCGTTAAATGTGTGCTACTCCTGCGTCAGTATTGTAGCAGCTGTGCGCTCAGGAATTCCAAAGTTTTTAATGGGGTGATAAAGTTAAATTTTTAACGTGGTGGCTTTGGGGAATGAATGTGGCTGCTGGGCCTTCAGGAAGAACAGAGAGCTGGGGGAGGTAGCCCATCCCCAGCTCCGTAAAAGCCGCATGCCTGAGTTTTTCAGTGGACTACTTGCTGGGTAGAGCTTGTCCGCACTGCAGCCCAGCCTTGAACATGGCGATTGTGATTGTGGAGGTTTTCAGCTGCTGAGACTCTGTTGGGACAGGCCAGACCCTGACCCGTCCCCCTCCGGGGTGCCCCAGTTGACTCAGCGTTGCGTGGGACAGAAGCATCTCTGCCTCCTGTTGATCTCTTTTGAGATTTATATATGGGTCTCTGGATCGTGGCAGGTGGGTGAGATTACTTGGCACCTGAGGCGTTCATGGGTGTTACTGCCGGACTTCTAGAAGAACAAGGAGATGGGGAGGTAGCCCATCCCTGACTCCACGAAAGCCTAGAGATTTCAGTCGTCAAAACCACAGACCTGTTTTTCAGCGGGTTACTTGCTGGGTGGAGCCCATCGGAGCAGTGGAGTGTGGCCTTGAACATGGGAGCGGTTGTGGAGTGTGGAGGTCTTCCGTTGCTGGGACTCTGTCGGGACTGGTCAGGCCTTCACCTGTCCCCCTGCAGGGTGCTCCCGCTGATTCAGCTTGGCATGGTCCAGAAGCATCTCTGCCGCTTGCTGATCTCTTTCGAGATGTATTTGAGTCTTTGGATCACGGCCAGTGAATGAGCTTAATTGCGGCTTTTGCTCTCTTTCAGGGTTTATTTATGGGACTCTGGAGTCTGGCCGATGAGTGAGCTTGTGTGTTTGAGCCTGAGGCGGTTTGTGGGCGTGGCTCCCACTTACCTACCTTTGGGGAGTTTAAGTTCTTGGGAGACTTGGTCCTAGGTTGTTGGAGTCTGGTCAAGGCATAGCAGTGATTTGGTGGCATGAGGAGGCCCCAGGGTGCCTCTGGCTGCTGGCGCACTTGCTCTGCTGGTCCAGGTTGGTCTGCTGGTGGCACTGCACCCTGAGCCCTGGTGGTGGCCGCCCCAGCCCCAGCAGGGACCAGGGCTGGAGCTGGCGCCACTGCCTTTCAGGACGGGGCAATCTGGGTGGGCTGAAGCCACCAGCACAGCAGAGCCCGGCCAGGACACATGTCGCAGCCGCGGTCTCCAGGGGGTTGGTGCTCAGGGAAGTTTTCTTCCACAGGACGCTGCAAACCATGCAGACTGGTGCAGGGAGGAGATGGAGGTGGGCCGCCCCGCTGGCTGCAGACCGCCAGCCCCTCAGTACCCACATTCCACAGTGGTGCCAAATTGGACCCAAAAAGCTCTGTTGAGACGCATTAGAACTGTTGCAACGTATAGCTCTGAGAGCGGTGGGCACTGCCCGCTGGAGATGTTTGCTGCCATCCTTGTGTGGCCTGCTCCTGGCCAGTGTTTCGTGGCGGGCGCCGGCCGGTTTAGTTTAATGGCACTCCCCTGAGCCAGAATACCCACAGCACCATGTTCGCTCACTCAGAAAGTCCCTGGCCCTGGCTGTTGGGAGCACTGAGAGCCACGGCCCTGCCTTGCGCCACACTTCCTGCTTGCCGCCATCTTGCCCTTCCCTGTAGTGTACTATCATTAGATGGACAGCTTCCGGCTGTTTCTCCTCATCCGTCTAGTTTCTGCTGGGTATTTACACCCATACACCAAACGAAAAATATATCGAAAGTCTATACTCTGTATAGCACTATGTTAATTGCTAGGGAGAAACATAAATAACATAATCACTGTTCTGGAGAAAGCTGGAAAACAAAAAGTATAAGATAATTAAATGATAATTAGAGACAATTTGGACAGATATACCAAATTGATTGTCGCTGGTAGAGGTTTAAAAAAAGTACTTCTCATACATAATAGCAACTAGCAAAAGATTGCCTCATAATTATGTCAAATTGAGTAAAGTTAAATGTGATTAAATGCACAAAATGAATGAAGTTAAATTAATTTTATGAAAGGAACATCAGGCCCGGAGTGGTAGTCCAGCAGGAGGATAGTTGCCTTGCAGTTGGCCAACCTGGGTTCGATTCCAGCATCCCCTGGGGTCCCTGAGCACCACCAGGGGAGTCCCTAAGCACAAAGCCAGGGGTGAGTCCCCGCACCACCGCTGTGCCCCAAACACCAGGAAAATAAAATAAGAATGATCAATACCAGTGTCGTTCGTTTCAGATCTCTTAAGCTTAAACAAAATCAGAAGTATGTGGATTCGGCTGGGGAATAACCTCGTGGGAAAGGGGCTTGCCTGGAGGAATGCGACCGAGGGAAAGGGGCTTGCCTGGAGGAATGCGACCGTGGGAAAGGGGCTTGCAGGCAGCCAGCCCCGCTGACCCGTCATCCCCTAGGTCCCCTGAGCCCCACCAGGAGCGACCGCTGAGCTCAAACCAGGAGTAAACCCTGAGCACAGCCGCATGTGGCTCAAAAACAAACCAAAGTGGTGTGTCTTTGGGTCCGTGTTCCCTGATCTATATCCTCGTGGAGACAGTCCTGTCTGTCTGCATTAAGGTGACTTAATGCAGCATAATAGATCTTTCCAGAATGTCACATCTGACCTGTTTGCTCTCACTTCCAAGCTTGCCTTATGAAGTGACTTGACTCGGTGTGAGATGACTAAAGTCTCCTGCCCCTGTTGGTCACTCTCATGATGGTCAGCCGCTTTGTGAACCACTTTTCTGGCTTTCTGATAAATGAGTCTATGCATGATCCACAAATCAGTCCCTTTAACGCCTGTAAATTACCTGCATGTTGTATAGTCCTTAGAACTTTCTTGGTACCATATTCTCATTTTTTTTAATGAGAAAGAAATTTTTTCTGTTAGAAAAATATTTGACTAAAGTTTTGTGGGGTTGTTTTCTTCTGTTTTTAATAACCAACTGTATTGATTCAGTTGGCGTCCTGCTGTTTTCCTATCCAGTGTAGAGGTAAGGCTCTCCCTGGTGTTTGACCAAACCAAGATGTTCTTGGTCTCAAATTCTCCTTTTCCCATGTTCCCCTTTGTTCTTTGTTGATGTTTGGCTCAGGGTTTCCTTCTGGCTTCCTCTGAGGGTGAAAGAGTCGATAGTTTTTCGTTCATTAAAGCCAACCGTGAGGTTATGATTTTGTGGCATGAGGATATTTTAATTGGGCTCAAGTGACCACCTTGTGCTTCTTTCTGAGCACTTCAGCTCCGTCTTCACAGATCAGTGCCTGTGTTTTTCCAAGTTGTTTATTTTGCTTGTGTGTATATAAACATTGTCGTTCATTAACAAGTTCAGTGCCTGATGTCTGCCCCGGCATGCTTATAACGTACTGAGCTCAAATACCATCTAGTAGGATTGTTTGGGGTATTTTATCAAGGATGATTTCAGCGGCATTTTTAAATTAGAGTGACTTTTTTTAATATTTTAACTTTATTTTAGACACCATGGTTTATAATACTGTTAATGGTGGGGTTTCTTGCATAAACCACAACCCCCCACCACCACGTCCCACTGTCCGTTCCCCGCCCCACCCACATCGGGTGTGCTGAAGAGCAGGGCTCGTTTTTACGGGTTCTTTTTGCAAAGCGTTTTCAGTCTATCTGTCTTGGACTGACCCTGTCCGGGGCTGCTCTTCCTCCTCTCCCTCTTCCTCCTCTCCCTTCCATTCCTGTTCCTTGTCTCGGTCACCTGTTGAGTCCCTGCCTTGTGGCAAGTGCTTAGTAAAGAAGAGTTGAAGTCAGTGAAATTAGGCTCCAACTAGAGAGATTCAGCACATTCTGAGCATTTCAGCTCAAAATGAAATGATTTGATGACATGCCTGCTGCTCACTTGGTCGGGAACCAGTGAAGAGTGAGTCCCTTGCCATTTCTCTTGTCCTGGCGGTACTGGACACGTGGCCACATCACCATCAGGCGTGCCTCCGTACAGTCCCTGGCCGCATGGTTCCTTGCTGACCTCCCGAGTGCCCTGCTCGTCTCGCCGTGGGCGTGGTATTGCCCGAGTCTAATGCGCTGCTCTCAGTTACTTCTGTGCTGAGTGACCGGGCCATCTGCTGAGCAGTGTGCCTTTGCTTGGAGGTTGAGATGCAGTGCCCGGAGGGTGACGGCAGAGAGAGGGCCCTGTGTCTGCAGCTGCAGAAGTGGGTAGAGGCCGAGCGCCCTGGCCGTGCAGCAGCGATGGTGATGGACCCGCTCGTCTGTTGCTGTGCGTGCATGGGGACAGGCGTCCTTTCCCATTAGAATTTGAAGGGACACAGGTGTGACGGCCAGCTCACCTTTTATTTATGACGTGTGATCGTTCCTGCCCCTGATAGGAGCATTTGTGCTTGGAACAGTGCAAATATTGAGGAAGGAAAATCTGAACCTTGTCTTAAACTGAAATTTTGATTTTTCATCAGATGTATTTTGGACGGGTCTCCTAGTACGTAAATATGAAAGTGATTTTCACTTAAATGTTTAGGCTTCTTGTATTCCTTCACTTAGCGTTTTTGTCATCTATGGTTATCTCCATGCATCTTAACCAAGCCGAAGTGTTAGGTATATGGTTACAGCTTTTTTTTTCCCTGCCTTTCGACTCACACTTGGCAATGCCCAGGGGTTGACTTCTGGCACTGCACTCAGGAATTACTCCTGGCAGTGCTTGGAGACCATAAGGGATGCCGGGATCGAACTTGGCTTAGCCCCGTGCAAGGCAAATGCCCTCCTCGCTGTACTATCACCCCTGGCCCATTGTCACAGCTTTTGAGCTGTGGACACCAAGTTGTCCTACGGGCAGGCAGGCCCTGGGCTGCAGATGAGAACTGAGGCCCTCCCACAGGCCGGCTCTGCTCTGTTCAGTCCTCGTGAGCAGATTCATTAAAAGATGCCGTGTCAGTGACTGGGAGATGGCAAAGTGTGCCAACCTCTTCCTGGGCGCTGTGGAGCCTGCTCCAGAAGGCAGCTTTGTGGAGTCCCCATTGCAGGTCTGACAGGTCCTTATAAAATCGGGTGCAGTGCTCTGCGCCTGCGCTCAGTGCTCTGTGCTCTGTGCTCTGTGCTCTGTGCTCTGTGCTCTGTGCTCTGGCGGGAAGGAAAGGCGGAGACTCAGGTGTGCACTGTGCAGCCGGTGCTCTGAAGAGCAGGCTTGGCGGAAGGGAGCGTTTCCTCTGCGGTCTCCACACTTGCTGGAAGTTTCTTCACGAGAAGGCATAGGAGCTGAGCATCTGTAGTGTCCACCCCTTTGCCTTTATACTTTAGACCTTTCTTCCCATATGGAAGCAGCCATAGAAATATCTGAGAATGGATATATATATGCTTGTTAAAGGCCACAGGTTCAATGGCAAACTAAGATTCTCATTGCTTGTTCTCCTTTGCTTAATGTGTTTAAGAGAATGAGTACCTTATTTGAATTTTTTTCTCTCTAAAAACCTATTTTTCATATGGATATAACTCATTGGTAAAGTACATGCGTTGCATACATGAGTCCCTGGGACTTATCCCTGACACCAAAAAATAATAACAAAGTTAATTTTCACAGATGTCAGTTATGAGAGTGGTAATTGTAATAGGCATTTAAGCAAGCTCCCAGAAAAGTACTGGATTTTAAAAAAAGTATATCAGGACTAAAGATTTATTAAATACTTTATAGTTCTAGACATTCCCACTTTAAAAGGACATAGAGCAATACAGATTTATTTTCAGTCTGGGATGTTTCTCTTAAAAATTGTATCTGTTAGTGTGTCATGACTTGGTGTGATAAACTGCTGTTTGGCTAAATATTTTGTTTCGTGCTGTTAGGACCTACAACTGGAATACGGACAAGGACACCCAAGTAATTACTTCCTAGGTGCAAACAAGTAAGTAAAATTATTTTTAAATTCAGTAACAATTACGTTGCCTCCAAACAGCACTACATCGGACTAGTGTGGTAGATGTACTTTATAGTATGCCATTAACTTTTCCACTGTCCCTTGCTAACCGCTGGCTGGTAACCATCACAAGGGAGACGCCTGTGGGCCTTGTTAGTGGGCGCCCGAGTCTCCCCCTGGGTAGATGTTTCCACGTCAGGCTTCCTCTCGTGAAGCTCACCCCCTGAATTCCTCTCTGTGACCTTTGCATTTGGGAGTCACAGTTGTGTTACTTTGGAATCTATATGCTAACTTTTTTAGCTGTCGGGTCTTTTAAAAACAAAAATACAGATAATGGTATTTAAAGTCTTCAAAGTTGTGCATTCAGGTAGGAGCCAGCAGCAGCAGGGAAAGGCGCGCCACGCCCAGGCCACATGCTTGTCTGCCCGCTGGGCCACGAGGGTGTGGCACCTTTGCCCACGAGCCTTCTCCTGAGTCGGGCCGGCGGGTCAGGACCCACTGCTGAGGGTCTCGGGCTGCCCACCGGCAGACACTACGCTAAATCTCTAGGACAGCTTAAAATGTCAAAGAACGATTTCACTTTACCGTAGCCCCGAGACCTAGAAATACTCCCGAATATTGATAAATTTGTATTTTCAGTTTGAACATTGTATGTTCTCAGCAGAGAACCAAGTCTCCAAGTGAGCCAGAGAAACACATTGATCTTTATTTCGACTGAATGGCATTGAAAACGATGGGTGGGAGTTTTTGTTGTTTCTTTTAATTAATGTTATTTCTGTTTCCTAAATAGAAAAATTAGAGTGTTTCTCCCTGTAGAGTAAAATAAACTTTAAATAGTTGTTACTAGTAGTTTGTCCTTTGTTAATGGAACAAAGTTTGTCTTATAATGAGTCAGCAAATTTAAAAAAAATGTCTTTTTATGTTATTTTTCAAAATTTGATGACTCTGTTAGCAAGTTTTGGTGTATTTAGGAGACTGGGTAAGTCAGAAAATCTTTTGCCTTTCGGGGTTTAAGTTCGTTTGAATCCTATTCTGTAGAATAAAGATGCTTATAGGCCCCCGGCTGTAGCTCAGACCCCTTGTTTCTGCGGTCTGCTTTCTGAGGGTCAGCGGGTTCGTGGCACACCATTGCTGGCTAGGTAAAATCTTAACCCTCTGCCCACCGTCGTTTCCTGATTAATGGACCCCCTGCCAAGGAACTGTCTGTGTCACGAGTCCCTGCAAGGCTGGCCAGATCGTTGCCTGGGCTGTTTCGTGCAGTCACGTGCTTCCCGTGGGACAGTGAGCATGGGCGCAACCCTGGTCTTTCTGTGTGCTGTGCACGTGGTTCCGTGACGGGCCTCCTCAGTGCTCACAGCCTCCCCCCATTCTTCGAGGGGTGCTGCCCACAGGTGCCCTACCCGGTCTCCCTGTCTGGCCCACGTGCAGGGGCCAGGTAGGGGATGGGCGTAGGACAGCGGGCGCCTGGCCAGCCGGTTTGCTGTGGAATTCAGTCGCTATTAGGGTCCGCTTCTCTGGCCATTTCAAATCAATGCAGTGCTCCCTTGGAAAGGAACCTTACTTTATTCATAAAATAAGAGGAAGCATTCTCAAGGCAAATTCTCTTCCAGAGGCATAAGCGAGGGTGAAAAGGGCAGTTTTCAAGTTCCGAGCACAGGCCTGAAGCCGGAACAGTCTCCTGCAACTCTACGACTTTGAGAAACTGACCCCCAGGAATCTCAGGTCAAATCTCAGGTCTCCCCTTCTGCATAAGGGGGATGGGACGAACACTGAAAGGCATGTCCGGCGCTTATGAAGGACAGCCGGCCACTCTGACTTCCAGTGCTTACTTCAGCGTTGCTTCCAAAAGCCAGCGAGTCTGAGTGATCAGAACTGCTCCTTCCATTCAAAGGAATGAGCTTGTTTTATGTTGGCAGCGTTACAGATTGTTTAGAGCCAGTCAGGCAACTTAGAAAGATTTCAGTAACCAGCGGCACGGAATTCCTTGACGGATTCCCGCGAGCTGGGTGTCTTGAGGGGGAGAGTTTCCACAGTTTCCTCCTGTCGTCAGCCGGCCGCTGGGCCGGTGTGTGCTGAGGCGGCCTGTGTGCACGTCTAGCCGTGTTTCATGCTCCGGAGAGCCCGGACAGCTCGTTGCTTCGCGCGGCTTTCCTGACCAGCAGCATAGGAAACGGAAAGTCGTGTCTGAAGCCCCCAGTCCCTCCCTCGCTAGCTGCCTGCCCGCTCCCCACTCACTTCGGAAGCCCCCGCTCCAGAAGGCGCTCCCGTCTCGCTGAGTGCTGCCCCTTCAGCACGCTGTCGGTGATGGTCTCAGGCATGGTCGCCTCACACACTCAGGCATAAGCGGATATTTTTTAAATGTTTAATTTATTTATTTTTAAATTTATTCTGCTTTTTGGGTCATATCTGGCGCTGCTCAGGGGGTTACTCCTGGCGGTGCTCGGGGACCATATGATTAGATGCCGGGATCAAACCCGGGTTGGCCGTGTGCAAGGCAAGCACCCTACCCACTGTGCTATTGCTCCGGCCCATAAGCGGGTATTTTGAAAAAGACATTCTGAATCGCGGGCACCACGTGAGCCAAGAATATAGTGACTGAAAGTAAAGCTACACTTTAGTTTCCCTCTCGGCTGTTTCAAATTCTGATATTCCTGACTAGGAGAAGAAATGACTCCAGCAATAGTTGTCATGTGTGTAACAACAGGTTTTGGAGGGTATTTTCAAAAATGATATAAAAGCACCGCTTAGAAATATGTATTTAATTTGATTAGCTAGTTCAGTGCTTAGATTTTGGGTCTCAGCATCCCTTAAGGATTTTTAAAGTCACTGAAGAGTGGAGTTTTTGCTCAAATGGCTTTTAACTGGCAGTGTCTAGTAACAGAAACTGGAGCTGAGATCTTTAAAGCATCTAAAATAATATACGTATGCCCTGTCGCCAAGCACGTGTTAAACTGTTCCTATTAGCCCCTTGTCAGGTGCCATTGGGTGCTGTCCCATGAAGCACACAACCCATCTGGGGGGTCAGAAGCAGAGACGTTGCGGCCATGGGCTTCACAAACGCCGTGAGGCACACTGAGCCTTTGGCTGAGGCCCGCCAGGAGCCTTTTGATAGTACACAGGGTAGAAAGAGTAGAAAGCTTGCGTTGTCTTAGACTTTCTGCAACTCCTAATTTTGGCTTAAGGATGCTCCAGCCTGCCAAGACGCTGAGCAGCAGAGCCGAGTGTCGCCCCAGGGCAAGAGCAAGAGCAAGACACGTGAGGGGCTTGTGGGGGGGCCTCGGGCCCTCTAGACCCACAGCCCCGGAGGCTCGGGACCAGCCCCAGGGCTCATAGAGCAGGCCTCGGAAAGGCTTGACAGAAATGCTGCTTGCTTCCAAGAGCTCCCGACTGGCCCTGCTGGCTCCTTGGCTGCTGGTGTGAGCATTTTCTCTGTTGAGCCTTCATAGCAGCAGATGAGCATGTTGTCGTGACTATTGCAATGCCCATTTTACCAGTCTGGAATCTAAAGCATAAGGACCCAAAAACCCTTCCTGAGGCCTTGGAACTCAGTGCAGAGGCAGATCTGGGCGAGTGCCGGAGATCACGGCCAGCCCTAGTGCAGCCCAGCTCCGAAACAGCCCCCGAGCCCCGCGGCACCAGTCGGTGAGCACAGCCTGGCGGAGGCTGAGCAGCACCCGACTGTCCCCGCAAGCCGCCAGGCAGAGCTCCAGAGCCTGTGGCTGCGCACGGGCCCGGTGAACCCGATCAGTCGTGGAACTCGGGAACAGAGAATGCCTTTCTCGGTCTGCAGAGAGAAACAGAGTTTCTGCTGTTGTTCTTTTCTCCAGACCTAGAACTACTGTTTAAAAATTTAGATATTAAGCACAATTATTTGAAGGCTAAAATTTCTTAATTTTTTTATACCAGATAACTATGCCTTTCAGTTTATCTGGTCCTTTGTTTTGATAATTCCTCGGGCAGCTTTTCCGTGTGTGTGTGTCTCTGTGTCTCTGTGTGTGTGTGTGTGTAGAGTTCAATGTGTCTTTGCATATGTGTGCATATATATATGGGGGGAGACTGTGTCACCGTACATGGGGTGGTACCTCAGCAGGTAGTGCTCAGGGCTTACTCTGGCTCTTTACTGAGGTCACTGCTGCCGGGCTCGGGGGACCCTCTACAGTGTGGGGGACCTTAACTTTCCCAGGGGAGTAACTTCCTGTGCACTCGCCACAGTGATCCCTGGAGCCCAGATTCCCTCTGCCCCGTGCCTGGGCCAGGCTGCCGGGCAGTGCCCGTGCTGGAGGAGCGGGTTCTCATGTGGCAGGTGCCATGCCAGCCCTGTCCCCCGGGTCAGCGTGTTGGCCGTGTACCGCCCGGAGGACGGGGGCAGGGGAGCTCACGTGCAGGCATGCGTGCTCCAGGGCGGAGCCCCTTTCGCAGGATGGCCTGAGAGCATGACGTTGTCAGCACGAGCCGCCCCTTAGTGCGAGAGGCAAAGGACACTCAGGTGCTGTGCCTGCGGCCCTGCCCCCGCTCAGGCGGTGCTCCCGGGAGGGTCGCGGGCGCTGGCCGTGTCTCCAGTGCGCCTCCTGCTCACCACAGAGAAACAGCAGAGCCGTTAGTGAATAGTCAGACGGTTTTAACTTCTGGGTAAGATGAAAGTGATGCGTGCCTAAAGCCTTCTTTTGCTTACTCATTCACTCTTTGTTTTCTTTTAAGGAGTCTTCTGAAATCAGTTGAAGAAGAATTACATCAGCGGTAACTTTAATTTTTAATTAAGCTGGAAACACTCTATATGTTTAGCATTTTTTGCTAACCCAAGTCTGTCTCCTGCTGTGTAGACTGGCGGCTTCGCTTATTTTAAGTCCTGCCTCTCTGAAGGCAGCTCACAGGGCAGCCCCCTGCTGAGGAGCCGTTTGCGGATCCGAGCTGTCTTGAGCCCGTAGGCGAAGCTCCACTGGTAATGGTGGACTTATCCTTCCTTTCTTTAGAGGGCATTTGGCACATTTAGAAGATGATGACGGGGACGGTGATGAATCTAAACAGTAAGTTTCCTTCCTAGCTTTGGTCCAAGAGAAGCTGTCGCTCTGGCCTGCTCTCATCCGCCGGGCAGTTTAGCAGTGATAGTGACCGAAAGTCCTGAAGCACAGCACACAGGGTGGACCTCAGCTTGGCCCGGCATGTGCCTGTTGGCCAGCACCTCAGGCGGCCTTAGAGGAGCACAGACAGACAGACAGGGCCGGGAAGGAGCAGCACGGACGGACAGACAGACAGGGCCGGAAGGCTCAGCACGGACGGACAGACAGACAGGGCCGGGAAGGCTCAGCACGGACGGACAGACAGACAGGGCCGGGAAGGCTCAGCATGGACAGACAGACAGACAGGGCCGGGAAGGCTCAGCACGGACAGACAGACAGGGCCGGGAAGGCTCAGCACGGACAGACAGACAGGGCCGGGAAGAAGCAGCACAGACAGACAGACAGGGCTGGGAAGGCTCAGCATGGACAGACAGACAGACAGACAGGGCCGGGAAGGCATAGAACGGACAGACAGACAGACGGGCCGGGAAGGCACAGAACGGACAGACAGACAAACGGGGCCGGGAAGGCATAGAACGGACAGGCAGACAGACGGGCCGGGAAGGCATAGAACAGACAGACAGACAGACGGGCCGGGAAAGCCTCACGTCATGCAGCTCAGGTGCTGGCAGCGCGTCCGTGGTGCCACTGCAGGCCCCGAGGAGACGCCCCTGCCTGCACACGCCGCCTTGCCCATGAGCACCCAGAGAGGGAGAATCCCCTCTTCTCCTGCCAGTCCCTGCTCCTGCCCGAGCGCAGCCGACCCCCTGACCAAAAGTCCCCAGACTCCCAGGCTCCATGTGCACCCACAGTGCGGTGGGCACTCGAGCGTGTGTGTGTGTGTGCACTCACAGTGCGGTGGGCACTCGAGCGTGTGTGTGTGTGCACACACAGTGCGGTGGGCACTCGAGTGTGTGTGTGTGTGCGCACACACAGTGCGGTGGACACTCGAGCGTGTGTGTACACCCACAGTGCGGTGGGCACTCAGGTGTGTGTGTGTGCGCACACACAGTGTGGTGGGCACTCGAGCGTGTGTGTACACCCACAGTGCGGTGCGCACTCGAGCGTGTGTGTACCCACAGTGTGGTGGGCACTCGAGTGTGTGTGCACCCACAGTGCGGTGGGCACTCCAGCGCGTGTGTGGGGCTGGGGGAACAGAGGCTTCAAATCCGTGCCCTGTTCTCCAAGATTGTCTTGGTTGCACGCAATTTACTTTGTCTTGAGAGGAGAGAGGGCGGTTGTGTTCAAAAGAGAACTCGGGCTTCTCCGGAGGGCGCCAAGCCACAGAGCGCCGGAGAAGCAGCGAGACGGCGTGAGCCGTGAAGAGCCCCCTGAGCCCTGCCTGCTGCCCTCTGCCCGCTCAGACCTGCCCGATTGCTGACCACAGTCGCCTCCCACTGGGAAGCCACACGCCTCCAGGCCTTTCTTCAGACCCTCCCACCCCTCTGTCCCCCTCCCTGCAGACCCTGCTTTCGCCTGTGCTTCCGGGTGGCGGCTGCGTCTCCCATGGCTCAGGCTCCACTTCCTCTGCCTACCAGCTCTTCGTTCCCCTCTGCTCTCACTCCTGGAGCTGGAAGAGCCAAAAGGCTCCCGAGCCTTGCTCGACTCTGCTCCTCCAGTTTGCTCCCCGCAAGCCGTCCCCCCCCCACGGCGCTCGGGACACAAGCACGCGCCTTCCCCCAGTTCTCAGGAACATGCTGTCGTTTCCCTTATGACCTCACCACTCCGGCCTCTCTGCCAACGTGTTCCCGATTATCTGTGTTCGCTAACAAGATGGAAACCTTCTGACCCGTGTCCCTGCCCTGTGACCCCTGACCCATCACCACTCTCGCCTTTACCCTTCCTAAAACTGCCTCAGCCTGGGTACGTCAGTACCCATGGCTCAGGTCCCAGTCGCCTCAGCTCAGCACCGCGAACACTGTGCTGTGAATAAGCATCAGGGGCCCCACGCATGCAGAACAGCTCAACACTGCCCACACAGCAGCCCCTGGACAGGACGCTGGTGGCCCCGCAGAAGGCGCTTTCCTGGCATGTTGTTTGTGGGATTTCCTGCCTGTCTGCTCCCAGTATGTACACGTGGCCTTTCCTTTGTGTGTGCTGGCATGCCTTGCATACATACATGAGTATGTATACATGGCCTTCCCTTTGTGTGTGCGGGCACGCCTTGCGTACATACATGGACATTCACACATCTGCTTCCACCTCCCACGGCCACCAGTAGCACTGGATCAGAACGTCCTGCTGTTGACCTCATTGAACCCGGTCATTCGATGTATAATTGAAGGACTGGGAGTTGTTGGTAATGAGCAACCCCCTAATTATTGCCAACAATCTCGAAGAGAATTATTCTATTATCAGCTCACTTTTGCTTATGAGCATATTTTTCGAAGGGAATATTTCCATTTCTATGCACTAGTATTCTGGATTTTATGTTTTTGGTTTGGAGGCCAGACCCAGCCGTGGTCAGGGCTGACTCCTGGCTCTGTTCTCAGGGGTCACTCCTGGTGGGATCTGGGGACCATATGGAGTGACGGGGATCGAACTGCATGCAACGCAAACTTCCTACCGACCATGCTATCACTCCAACGTGGGTTATTTTAAATAAACAGCAGCATTTTGATGGTTGGCTTCCTCAGCGCTCAGCTACGGGTAGGCAGGGATTTTCTTTGTAGCGCTCCACTCTGTGACCTTGGGTCTATCACCTAACCTCATCTGAGAAGTTAATGCTTGATTATCTGATGGTTTTATTTTGAAAACCTGGTTCTGAGGTTTAATTACTCAGCTTCAAATCAAATTCTGTATAAAACTTTGGGGGGTGGGGGGGCAGAGCGATAGTACAGCGGGAGGGCGATTGCCTTGCCTGTGACCGATCCAGGTTCAGCCCCTGCATCCCATATGGACCCAAGAGCACTGCCAGGAGTAACCCCTGATAGTCAGGTGAGACCCAAAAAGATGAGAGAAAGAGAGAAAGAAACTTGGAAGAACTTCATCAAAAAATATTCCAGTTGAAAAAAAAACTACATATATTCCAGTTGAAACAAACTGAAAGTTTGTCTAGTTTCTAAGCAGAAACTGAGCTGCCTTTAAATAATTCTTCATTTAGTGTAAGAAAACATGGGCAGTAAGATTCTTTATATTGATTTTGGCACTTAATTTTCAGGTTTGATTCCAGAAGTAAAATAAAAGTAAAAATAAAACAACAAAAGTGAAAATAAGTGGATCACTTTTGTTTTAAAGATTCTGCAGAGCAGTTGAGCCATCAACAGAAGAGATATTTGCAGATCTGTTGTATCAGATAAGGGCTTCTTATCCCAAATATGTAAAGAACTTGTATAACTCAGTGGCAAAACAAATCCCACTAGTCGGGCGGAGCGATAGCCCAGCGGCGTAGGGCGTTTGCCTTGCACGCTGCCGGCCTGTGCCAACCCGGGTTCGATCCCGGCATCCCATATGGTCTCCCGAGCACTGCCAGGAGTAATTCTTGAGTGCAGAGCCAGGAGAAACCCCTGAGCATCGCCGGGTGTGACCCAAAAAAGCAAAGAAAAAAAAATCCCACTAAAAACTGGGGCAAAGAAAAAAAAATTTTTTTAAATTAAAAGGGCAAAGGTCTGAGTAGACATTGTCCCAAGAGAAGACACAAATGGCTAAAGGCACATGGGCCAAAAACGTGGCATCACGGGTCACCAGGAAAAGTAGCCAGAACCACGGTGAGGGCGCTTGCCCGGTCCTCTCGGCAGATCTTCTCAAAAAGACCGCAAGGAGCAAGCGTGGTGAGAATATGGACAGACAGACTCTCAGACACTGTCGGGTATGTGGAGCCATGCGCCCACTGTGAGGGGCCCCAGACAGTGACAGGAACCCCAGGCAGGAAGTCAGAAAACCTCAGGAACCCCCAGCACTGCTGGGTATGGTCCGTGGAAATTTACTTGTATCACTTGTCACTTGTCTTCCCGTTCTTCATCGATTTGCTCGAGTGGGCACCGGTAACATCTCCATTTGTTGGGAATGAGATCCATTTATTGTCACTGTTTTTGGCATATCAGATACACCATGTGTAGCTTGCCAGGCTCTGCCGTAGCTCTGGGTTCACCCCAGGGAGCCCAGTCTTTTCTATGTCAGACTGTCAACCATGCAGGGCCCATGGGGCAGAGGCCTGGGTGTAGACAAGCCTGTCTCCTGTCCTGCCACCTGCTGATGCAGCCGGGCCACCGCAGCCACACCTGCAACACCTTGAGGGGCAGGTGTGGAAATTTACATAAATGATAAATGAAAAATTGCAGCCTTGCATATGTGAGACCCTGGGTTTGACAACTGGCATCACAAAAATGACAGCTTGCAGCTAGAACTAGCTTGCAGATCCAGAAATTTCTGGGTGTTTGTTGATGGAAATTAAACCTAGTATTTCAGAGATAGGTGCATATATATGTTTATTGCAACATTCTGTACAGTGACCAAGATAGAGATGGGTTAAGAGAATGTATGTGAACCCATAGATAGTCCAGGGGTTAAGGCACTGTGATACACTGACTGGCCCTTGGTCAGTTCCTGACCCCACCAGGAGTGACCCCTGATCACCAGCAGCTGTGGTCCCCTAGCAAGAAAGTGTCTGTGTGACTCTTTACATATGTGCATTCCACTGTGTGTTTGGACAGTGAAATGTTACTCATCCACGAAAGGAAAATCTTTTTCTCTAGGGCAACCTGGGTAGTTATTGTGGTAAGGGAGATCAGACAAAGACCAGGGCCTCACTGTGTGGGATCTTTGGGAGCAAGCTCAGCCGCACAGAGGATACTGTGCCCAGGGAGGACCAGTAGCCTGGGCCCAGCGGCACAGGTAAAGAGCTTCCGGCAAGCAGGGGCTGTGGCTTCCGGGGCCGCGTTGGTCAGATGGGCAGGGGGAGCGTCCACAGGGCATCTGCTTGTTAGACACCAGGCCCTCACGCTGTACACCTGAGACGGACATGCGGTATCAACAGTTAGGACACCAGGCCCTCGCGCTGTACACCTGAGACGAACATGCGGTATCACAGTTAGGACACCAGGCCCTCGCGCTGTACACCTGAGACGGACATGCGGTATCACAGTTAGGACACCAGGCCCCTCACGCTCTACACCTGAGACGAACATGCGGTATCGCAGTTAGGGACACTAGGCCCTCACGCTGTACACCTGAGACGAACATGCGGTATCACAGTTAGGGACACCAGGCCCTCACGCTGTACACCTGAGACGGACATGCGGTATCGCAGTTAGGACACCAGGCCCCTCACGCTACGCACCTGAGACGAACATGCGGTATCGCAGTTAGGACACCAGGCCCTCACGCTGTACACCTGAGACGAACATGCGGTATCACAGTTAGGACACCAGGCCCTCACGCTGTACACCTGAGACGAACATGCGGTATCACAGTTAGGACACCAGGCCCTCACGCTGTACACCTGAGACGGACATGCGGTATCACAGTTAGGACACCAGGCCCTCACGCTGTACACCTGAGACGAACATGCGGTATCACAGTTAGGACACCAGGCCCTCACGCTGTACACCTGAGACGCAACATGCGGTATCGCAGTTAGGACACCAGGCCCCTCACGCTGTACCCTCGCTCGACCTGGGCGAACATGCGGTATCGCGTTAGGACACCAGGCCCTCACGCTACGCACCTGGCCTCGTATCGGTTGACACCAGCCCTCCGCTGCCCTAGGCGGCTGCGGTATCCAGTTAGGACCAGGCCCCGCGCTGTACACCTGAGACGGAACATGCGGTATCACAGTTAGGGACACCAGGCCCTCACGCTGTACACCTGAGACGAACATGCGGTATCGCAGTTAGGACACCAGGCCCTCACGCTGTACACCTGAGACGGACATGCGGTATCGCAGTTAGGACACCAGGCCCTCACGCTACACACCTGAGACGAACATGCGGTATCGCAGTCAGGACACCAGGCCCTCACGCTGTACACCTGAGGCGGACATGCGGTATCGCAGTTAGGACACCAGGCCCTCGCGCTATACACCTGAGACGGACATGCTGTATCGCAGTTAGGGACACCAGGCCCTCACGCTGTACACCTGAGACGGACATGCGGTATCACAGTTGGGCTTTGGTTCTTGTGACTTGATTTTAGCGTAGCTTAAAGTGTTCTCACAAGACAAAATACTTCGTTGGGGAATAACAGTCTTAGAAAAAAAAGTGCACGTATATGTTTTCCTTCATGTTTTAGTTATGATTTCTTTGTAAAATGAAGACTGCTAACTTTGAACTTTTGTATTTTTAGTTCAACCCTGAAAGTAAAAGTTCCACCTCCTTTGCCACCCAAGGTTGGTAGATTTATCTCTCAACACGAGGATGTGGGAGGGAATAGGGAAGGGTTTGCTGTAATGTATTAATAATAATTAATATTGTGTTAAAGGTCGCTCTAGCTTATTTTCTCGGATCCATAGAAAAGAATTATGAAGTTGCTAATCATAAGTAGATGATTGTGATCAGTTTCTTTATAAAAACTATCCAACATATCAGTGTTGGATAGAAATGGTCATAGAAATTCAGTATGCTGAAAATAATTATATTCATGGATTAGTATTATCTCTTTTGAATTTGAAAGTTCATATTTTATAGAATTATTTTCCCTCCAAATCTATAACAATTAATTTCCCGGAGAAAGATGGTAACATAATATACTTAATCATAGCAAGATGTTTTCAAAGTAAAAATATGTCCTGAGGTTTGGGGCCAGAGCGATAGTCCAGTGGGTAGGGCGTTTGCCTTGCATGCGGCTGGCCCATGCTGGCCTGGGTTCGATCCCAGGCATCCCATATAGTCCCCTGAGCACCGCCAGGAGTAATTCCTGAGTGCAGAGCCAGGAGAAACCCCTGAGCATTGCCGGGTATGGCCCAAAAAGAAAAAAAAAAAAAGTGTGTGTGTGTGTGTGTGTGTATGTGTGTCCTGATCTAGAGAACAGGCAGCAAAAAATAAAATATAAAGTGAGACAGTGATTTTCCAACAAAATTGGCAACAAAATCCTCTTGTTAAAGGCAGAATGAAAATAATCCCAGCTGACTTCTAGGTAGAGAGTTTAATATAGGTAGTAGTGGTGTAAATGTGTGTTTATTGTAAGCTTAATAATCCGTGAGGGGCACAGTTGGGCGTGACATAGGCCATGCGGCAGTGTTGGTTTCTGGAGTCATGCTGGCCTCCTGTCCCTGTGCGCTGCTCTCCGGACAGTAGCTAGAGCCGGGATGCACAGAGCCGAGGCTGAGCGGCTGTCCTGGTCCCCTGACCAGAGCTTGTAAAGTCCCCACAGCCCCCACTGCCCGTGCTGTGCCCTGCCTGTCTCTGCTGCCCACGCCTCACCCACACGCTGTGGTGTTCTGGCATCTCCGTGTGGAAGGGAAATGTCTGCTCAGAGACCTGGAGTCCCCGAAGAGCTGCGCCACGAGCTCATCGGTTTCCAAATAAAGGGCTCTTGTGAGTGGGAGACCACCATGGTTTCATTTGCGAGTCTTAGTGGGGAGGGGAGCGACACGGACTCTGTGGGGAGACTTGTGAGGAGCTTCCACAGAGACCCCAAGGCCACGCCCTGTCCTCTCATCCATAGCACCAACACCCGAGAGAACAATTCTGCATATTCTAGGATCGAAATTGCCATCATCTGAATGAGCTAGTTGGATGACCCTGGAGCTCAGCTGGTAAATACACACTCGACATACTCCTGAAGAATATGCAGACAGTTCAGGATAAGTGAATACAGATATACTTAATTCAGGGAAATAATTTCAGTTTACTCACTGTCTCTCTCTGTGTTTTATAGCCTAAGTCCGTATTCATACCACAGGAAACTCACGCTGCTGAAGATGACAGTGAGGGAACAATCAAGAGATGTCCCGTGTCAGAAAGCCCAGCCAAACCTTCCCAAGTCCCTCCGAGGCCACCACCTCCCAGACTGCCGCCACAGAAGCCTGTGACTTTGGGTAATGAGGAGGTGCAGTGACTGCATCGTGTGTGGGGGTAGAGGGGCTCTTCCTTTGAACGGTGACTGACGTTCATCTAAGAGGCCGGGAGAAGCTTGCTCTGAGGTCGCTGAGTGCTCTTTGGCTCCTGGCCTGACGACTTCATGCCGGGCTCACTGTGCCCGGTCTGGCCCATTGGCCGGTTCCGCCATAGCTAACCTGCTCTCTCTGGATGAATTGTTTTTGTTTCCTTTGGGAGCCACACCAGCGATGCTCAGGGCTTACTCCTGGCTCTGCACTCCGGAGTCACTCCTGGGATGCCAAGATCAAACCCAGGTCAACTGTGTGCAAAGCAAGTGCCCCCCCACCCACTGTACCATCTCTCCTGCCCTTGAATATTTATGCCCAGCTTATCATGTGTCTTTAGTATAGAAACAAGAGAAATGAAATTCAAAACAAAGAAAGTGTGTTTGGTATTAGGCTACATCTGACTTAGAAATAGAAAAGTCTATCTGTCAAATTCGTTTCATTTTATTTAGTCCCATTTCTTAAGATATGGTAGTCATTATTTGTTATATTGTACTTTCAAGTCACTATTAAAAGGTTCTTTTCAGTATAGATTCATGTGCATGGTGCACAAGAAACTGTTAAGTGGGCCAAGGATGTAGCATAGAAGGAAGACACCTGCCTCGCACATGGCCAACCTGCGGTCAGTCCCGCCCACGGGTCCCCTGAGTAGAGCCAGGAGTGAAACAGTGACAGTCCAAAAGAGGAAAGTGACCACTTACAAAAGAGCAGCTGGACTGTCCTCGATGACTTCGTGTCCCCCTCCATAAAGTACCTTTCTCCAGAGTCGTATATTTAAGTAGAAGAATATGCGTATTTTTTAATATGAATGTTTGGCGCCAAAGCAAGAATATACATCTGAAACTTCTGAATATATATTTGAAACGTCTTTCATGCTAAAGATTCTGGTTAAATGGTCTCGAAAAAAGATGAAACAGTCTCAGACCTAATATTTTTCTTTCCTGTTTGGTAATTTTTTAGCTAAAAGATTTTCATGAAAATCGATTCTTTTCACAATATCCACATTTGTCTTATTTGAAGGAAATGGAGTGAGCGCTTCCCAGTTAAATGGTGAGCGAGACAGTCCATTGTATCCACAGCAGAACGAGCACAGAGGCACAGCTCCCTTACGGAAAGAAAGGAAAGATGTGCCGGTAGGTATCTCGACTCACGGGCAGTCTCTGTCAGTCCTCAGTCAGCTTTGCGCTCATGTGTAACTGTGGTGGGTGTATGTTATGCGGTTAGTCTATTCATATTTCACTGTATTATAATAACAAATTATTAAGTCTTAAAGAATAGTTTTCCTTGGCAAGATAGATTATGACTACCTGTTCACATTACTTAGATAGTAGCTTCAAATGTAACTGAATTTGTTGGTTCTGAAATTTTTATTTTAAAATAATTTATGATTTATTTTCAGAACATTTGACTAGTTTGCCTATTTAATATACTTGGAGTCACATAGAAAAATTCTTAGAAAAGACATATACCAGTTTCTACATAGTGCATTACAAATGTGACCTTCTACATATGGGAAAACAGCATTCTTATGATTGAACAAAAAGTAGCTGTTACTGTTTTCATTGATAAGAATTCTTTAAATGGGGCAATAGTACAGTCAATAGGGTACTGGCCTTGCATACTTTTAGCTTGGGTTTGATCCCGGCATCCCTTATGGTCGGCGGAACAGAGCAGAGTAATTCCTCAGTGCAAAGCCAGGAGTAACCGCTAAGCACTGCCAATTGGGGCCCAGAAACCACAAAGAAAAATAAGTAAATGTTAAAGCATGGTGGGCTGGAGAGGTAGTCGGTGAGTAAGACTGGAGAGAGAGTACAGTGTGAGGAGAGGACGTGGTAAGGCTGGAGAGAGAGTACAGTGTGAGGAGAGGACGTGGTAAGGCTGGAGAGAGAGTACAGTCAGGAGAGGACGTGGTAAGGCTGGAGAAAGAGTACAGTCAGGAGAGGACGTGGTAAGCCTGGAGAGAGAGTACAGTGTGAGGAAGAGGACGTGGTAAGGCTGGAGAGAGAGTACAGTGTTAGGAGAGGACGTGGTAAGGCTGGAGAGAGAGTACAGTGTGAGGAGAGGACGTGGTAAGGCTGGAGAGAGAGTACAGTCAGGAGAGGACGTGGTAAGGCTGGAGAGAGAGTACAGTGTGAGGAGAGGACGTGGTAAGGCTGGAGAGAGAGTACAGTCAGGAGAGGACGCGGTAAGGCTGGAGAGAGAGTACAGTGTGAGGAGAGGGACGTGGTAAGGCCGGAGAGAGAGTACAGTCAGGAGAGGACGTGGTAAGGCTGGAGAGAGAGTACAGTCAGGAGAGGACGTGGTAAGGCTGGAGAGAGAGTACAGTGTGAGGAGAGAGCGTGGTAAGGCTGGAGAGAGAGTACAGTGTGAGGAGAGGACGTGGTAAGGCTGGAGAGAGAGTACAGTGTGAGGAGAGGACGTGGTAAGGCTGGAGAGAGAGTACAGTCAGGAGAGGACGGTAAGGCTGGAGAGAGAGTACAGTGTGAGGAGAGGACGTGGTAAGGCTGGAGAGAGAGTACAGTCAGGAGAGGACGGTAAGGCTGGAGAGAGAGTACAGTGTGAGGAGAGGACGTGGTAAGGCTGGAGAGAGTACAGTGTGAGGAGAGGACGGGGTAAGGCTGGAGAGAGAGTACAGTGTGAGCGAGGACGGGGTAAGGCTGGAGAGAGAGTACAGTGTGAGGAGAGGACGTGGTAAGGCTGGAGAGAGACTACAGTGTGAGGAGAGGACGTGGTAAGGCTGGAGAGAGAGTACAGTGTGAGGAGAGGGACGTGGTAAGGCTGGAGAGAGAGTACAGTCAGGAGAGGATGCGGTAAGGCTGGAGAGAGAGTACAGTGTGAGGAGAGGACGTGGTAAGGCTGGAGAGAGAGTACAGTCAGGAGAGGGCGTGGTAAGCCTGGAGAGAGAGTACAGTCGAGGAGAGGAGGTGGTAAGGCTGGAGAGAGAGTACAGTCAGGAGAGGACGTGGTAAGGCCGGAGAGAGAGTACAGTGTGAGGAGAGGACGTGGTAAGGCCGGAGAGAGTACAGTCAGGAGAGGACGTGGTAAGCCTGGAGAGAGAGTACAGTCAGGAGAGGACGTGGTAAGGCTGGAGAGAGAGTACAGTCAGGAGAGGGCGTGGTAAGCCTGGAGAGACAGTACAGTCAGGAGAGGGCGTGGTAAGGCTGGAGAGAGAGTACAGTGTGAGGAGAGGGCGTGGTAAGGCCGGAGAGAGAGTACAGTCAGGAGAGGACGTGGTAAGGCTGGAGAGAGAGTACAGTCAGGAGAGGACGTGGTAAGGCTGGAGAGAGAGTACAGTGTCAGGAGAGGACGTGGTAAGGCTGGAGAGAGAGTACAGTGTGAGGAGAGGACGTGGTAAGGCTGGAGAGAGAGATACAGTGTGAGGAGAGGACGTGGTAAGGCTGGAGAGAGAGTACAGTCAGGAGAGGACGTAGTAAGGCTGGAGAGAGAGTACAGTGTGAGGAGAGGGACGTGGTAAGGCCGGAGAGAGATTACAGTCAGGAGAGGACGTGGTAAGCCTGGAGAGAGAGTACAGTCAGGAGAGGACGTGGTAAGGCTGGAGAGAGAGTACAGTCAGGAGAGGACGTGGTAAGGCCGGAGAGAGAGTACAGTGTGAGGAGAGGGCGTGGTAAGGCCAGAGAGAGAGTACAGTCAGGAGAGGACGTGGTAAGCCTGGAGAGAGAGTACAGTCAGGAGAGGACGTGGTAAGGCTGGAGAGAGAGTACAGTCAGGAGAGGACGTGGTAAGCCTGGAGAGAGAGTACAGTCAGGAGAGGACGTGGTAAGGCTGGAGAGAGAGTACAGTGTTAGGAGAGGACGTGGTAAGGCTGGAGAGAGAGTACAGTGTGAGGAGAGGACGTGGTAAGGCTGGAGAGAGAGTACAGTCAGGAGAGGACGTTGTAAGACTGGAGAGAGAGTACAGTCAGGAGAGGACGTGGTAAGGCTGGAGAGAGAGTACAGTGTGAGGAGAGGACGTGGTAAGGCTGGAGAGAGAGTACAGTGTGAGGAGAGGGACGTGGTAAGGCTGGAGAGAGAGTACAGTGTGAGGAGAGGACGTGGTAAGGCTGGAGAGAGAGTACAGTCAGGAGAGGATGTGGGTAAACACATTTACAACTGTGTTTGTAAATCCTTAAAATTATATCAAAAACATGGAGTTCTGGTGCCCAAAAAATTGGAACAGAGAGTAAGCCACTTTCCTTGCACGCAGCTGACTCCGGTTTGATATCCAAAGTCACCATCAGGAGTGGTATAGGCAGGGGCACGCACTGGCCCCCAAAACAGAAGAACAAATAAACAGATTTCAGAAATGTTTAGTTTTAACGTATGTAGTATATCTGGAATATCATTGGCATGGAATATGTGAAATCAGTGAGCAGCGCTTTTTCAGTTGTGCCCTATCTCATTCAAATGCTTTAGTTTAGGGAAGCGGCTCTGACATCCGCGCCTCAAGTGCTACTCCCTAGGTTCACTCCAGAAGCAACACAGGTTCATAAAAGTCATCTTAAAGTGCAACTTTGCCTGGCAGTCTTGAACCTGTGGTGAATGGACGTGTGCTGTCCTTTCTCAGTTATGGTGTACTTGACCGCCTCCCTCCTCTCCGGCTGCCGTCCTTGTTCTGGAGACTCATTAAGTCTCAAAAAGAGATCAGCTAGGCACAAACATTTCTCAGATGCCCGTTCCTGCTGAAAACTCAGGGCGACCCTCGGGCCGATGGGCCTGCCCCAACAGCCCCAGCTCTCTCCGTGCCTCTGGCTGAGCACCCACTTAAATATTCTGATTTTCTGGATAGTGCAGCTGTGAAACGCTGTACAACATGAACATCCCAGTAGGAGCACACCAGATTACACCAGCCAAACACAACGGGCAGAAACACAGAAGCTTAACCCCAACAACAGCTTAGTAAGCCCAGACCACGACTTACATCCCCATGGGGAAATACAGCAATCTTCACACATTTTCTTTCACTGGAGCCATTTACTAGTAACAAGCAATATAAAATAAATTATTGTGGCCTGCTGTGGGCAGGCGTGCGGTAGCCGGGAATGGAGACGGTGGAGGAGTAGGGGCAGGGGTTAGAGGTCGAGTGCCTGCAACGTCGTCTTGGCAGCCTCGTAGGCTGCGGTGTTGAAAGGGGGAGAAATAGGGAGACCGCCATAGCTTGCGTATTTGTGTCTTGGGAGTTTACGTTTAGTAAGTAAAAGTATGTAGATACAGTTTTAAAGTAGTCCAGAGTTGGGAGTGGATAGTGGGGTGCCAGCCTTCCTAGCAATGGCAAGAGGAAGTGGGCGTCAGGCAGAAGATGAAAGCTACAGATCCCGTGTCCTGGAGTGCTAAGTCCTCCTCACTGGGCACAGGAGCATTCGTGTCTGCAAAGATTGAAAGTAGCGCAGATATCCGACAACAATTGGATAACAAGTGTCATACTTCACTGAGTCCAAACAAGCTGAAAACTTGAAGTGAAAACCGAATCTGTGTTTACAGTATGGGAAATACTGGCCGAGACCGGATGCTAAAGCGATGAGCAGGAATATGTTCAGAAACAGACACAGCCCTTGCTGTGGGGCTTGTGCATAATAGATCTGAACGGTGTGGAAGGACAGGCCTGTCCGGGAGGACACATGTCCTGAGTCCTTGAGGAACTTGCTGTGGCCATAGGAAGTGTCTGGGCCCACAGACGTGTATCAGAGCCAGGTCCTCGGCAAGTGAGATGCCCGCCAGGACCGTTAGAGCAGAGTGAAGCAGTTTGGGGCCCTGCTGTGCTTGCAGAGAACAGGAACAGACTAGGCCAGGGCGGGGCAGGGTACGGAGGACGGGACCCAGGACAGGACACGGACTGACCAGAGTCTGGGCCAGGCGCTGTGAATGGGGACTTGGGGAGAATCACAGCCTGGCCCCTTTGTCCTCCAGAGAAGGTGTGTCCTTGTGTTTCACCCAGTCGTGTGTTTGGAGTAGAGTGTTGTCATAGCAGACAGCTACAAGAGATGTAACTGGTCTTTTCTCCCCTAGAAGCCAATTAGTAATGGTCTGCCCCCAACACCTAAAGTGCACGTAAGTATATACCAAAAAGTTCTGTTTTCAAACCAAACACAGTGATATGTGGTTGTTTCATTGTGTACCTTTGGATACTTATATTTCGGCTGGTGAATACGAATCTCCAGAGCCAGGGGCCGGAGCAACAGCACAGTGGGGAGGGCGTTTGCCTGGCACAAGGCTGACCCGGTATCCCCAGCATCCCATATGGTCCCTCAAGCACCGCCAGGAGTAATTCCTGACTGCAGAGCCAGGAGTAACCCCTGAGCATGCTGGTGTGGCCCAAAAGAAAAAAAAAATCTCCAGAGCCAGACAGTAATAGTGTGGGGGCATTTGCCTTGCGTGTGCCTACCTGGGTCCAATCCCCAGCACCCAGTGGTCCCTGAGCACAGAGCCAAGAATAAGCCCTTAGTACAGCCGCGGGTGCTGCCCCTCTCCACTGAAGAGAAAATGAAAAGAATCTCCATTATTAGTGGAAATAAAGAGCCTATAAATAAGACTTTTCAAAATATAGCTATGATAAATTATGTTTGAAGGTTCCTATATTCCAAAATTTGTTAATATCTTTCATTAGCTATCTCTGCAAAGTGTGGGAAAGGCTCATAATTATGATAGAAAATATAAAAAGCAAACTTTTTAGTTCTTGAGTCTTTAGCTGTTTAACCTGTAAGGAACCTTGAAGGTGTATCTTTCCGACTCCTTTTCTCGGTGACCTCGGTCTGAGGCCGAGGCCGGCACCGGCTCCAGCTGACTTGCCCACCTCAATCCGGGTAGTGTGTATGGGCCTCCCATAGCGGAGGGTCCCTGACTCCCCTTACTGCAGGGTCTCCGTTGCACAGCTTTCAGGCAGAAATCAGTGTGAAGAGCCCCGGCTGCCGGCAGTAGCCAGGGAAGGGCAGCAGGGTGGCTGCGTTGGCTGCCCAGTGCTTGAGCCTTGTTCTGGCCGGGTACCTTACCGTACAAGCCTCGGTAGGTGGTTTACGGTGCCCGGAACTCCTGCCCAATAGTACTGCCCGGCTACCGTAAATACTGGTGTAGATATATCTGATAAAAAGGAGATCTTAAGGTTTGTCGTTTGAGCCTGGAGAGAGGGAGCTGAGAAATGGCTCGGGTTCTATCCCCCATTATCCCTGGGGTCCCCAGAACCCTGCCAGAAGTGATCCCCAAGCAGAGCTGGGAGCAAACCCTGAGCACTGGGTGTGTCCCCCGCCCCCCTCCCCCAGTGATTTGTTTTGATGATGTGTGTTAAGTCTCTGCCCGTTAAAGCCCAGCCGTAGGGGCGGGTATCTCAGCCTCACCGCCAGAGCTGTTCTTCTGACCAGAGTCTTATCATTTCCCCCAGAATTATTGGTAGTTAAGTTACTAGATGAATCAATACCTGTATTTATTTATACTAACATAGAAAGTAATTTTTAAAAATTAATGCTTTACTCATCAAGTGCAAAAAATTCAAAAGAATGATCCTCTTTCGTTTTAAGGTATTTTCTGAAATAATTAGCAAATATGTTGGATGAATAAGTATTAAGAAAAAAAAAAGACTTTCGTAATGACCCTTCCTGGAAACAATCAAATGCCCAATTTTCACAAGGCAGGTCTGGGGGCTGGAGAGACAGTGCCGGGACAGGGTGGGCACTGCTGGCCCTCGGGCCCGGCCCCCTGTGACCTCGGGCCCAAAAGCCCGTCTGTAGCGTACATGCCTCCAACTCCACGTCAGCCGTGTTTCTTTTTACTTCTGAACTAAATTCGGTGGTTAATAAGGATTTGGAGGCCCAGGAGACCAGGTGAGGAAGACTCTCATCTGTGTCGACTGTGACTTCCTTCTCTGCCAGGGATAACCGCGTTGTTCCTGCGGTGCGGCCTTATTTGTTGCTTCTGTGTCTGTTATTGCTGGGACAAATTGGCGTATGTGAGAAGAGAAATAACTCACCAAAGGAAGGTCTTTTCGGTGACTTCCGTTGTGCCGTGACCCTTTCTCAGACAAGTGTTTGGGTTTCTTTTGCTTTCACAGATGGGTGCGTGTTTTTCAAAGGTGTTTAATGGGTGTCCCTTGAAAATCAACTGTGCAACATCATGGATAAACCCAGAAACAAGAGGTATTTTTAAGTTGCGTTTATTGTTGTTGTTGTTGTTGTTGTTGTTGTTGTTGTTGTATCACCCTGAGATAGACTATTATTACAAAGCTGTTCATGATTGGGTTTCAGTCCTACGGTTTTCCAGCACCTTCCCTCCACCAGTCACATTTCCCAGCACCACTGTCCGCATTTTCATCCTGGCCCCTAAGCCTGCCCCCTATGTCAGATCTCCCCTCCCTCTCTCTCCTCTCTCTGTCCCTCTCTCCCTCTCTCTCTGTCCCTCTCTCCCTCTCTCTCTGTCCCCCTCTCTCTCCCTCTCCTCTCCCTCTCTCTCCCTCCCTCTCTCTCCCCTCTCCCTTTCTCCATCTCTCTCCCTCTCTCCCTCTCTCTCCCTCCCTCTCTCTCCCTCTCCCTCTCTCCCCTCTCTCTGTCCCTCTCTCCCTCTCTCCCTCTACCTTTCTCCCTCCCTCTCTCTCCTCTCTCCCTCTCCCTCTCTCTGTCCTTCTCTCCCTCTCTCTCTCCCTCTCCCTCTCTCTCCCTCTCTCTCCTCTCCCTCTCTCCCCCTCTCTCTCTCTCTCCCTTTCTCCCTCTCTCCCTCTCTCTCCCTCCCTCTCTCTCCCTCCCTCTCCCTCTCCCTCTCCCTCTCTCCCTTTCTCTGTCCCTCTCTCCCTCTCTCTCTCCCTCTCTCCCTCTCTGCCTCTTCTCCTTCTCTCTCTCTCCCTCTCTGTCTCTCCCTCTCTCTCCCTCTCCGTCTCTCCCTCTTTCTCTCCCTCTCCCTCTCTCTCCGTCTCTCCATCTCTCTTTTTCCCTCTCTCTCTCCCTCTCCCTCTCTCCCTCTCCCTCTCTCCCTCTCTCCCTCTCTCCCTCTTTCTCTCCCTCTCTCCCTTTCCCTCTCTCTCCCTCTCTCTTCCTCTCTTCCTCTTTCTCTCCCTCTCTCCGTCTCTCCTCTCTCTCCCTCTCTCCATCTCTCTTTCCCTCTCTCTCTCCCTCTCCCTCTCTCTCCCTCTCTCCTCCCCCTCCCTCCCCCTACCCCCCCACCATCTTTTTTGCGCGTTGTGGTTTGCAGTGCAGACACTGAAGGAGCATCATGTATATCCCTTGACCTACTCCCAATACTCAGTTCTAGTCTCGTGTTACCATTTCCAAGTATTATTAGCAAACTGGTCCCTTCTCCGTCTTTCCTACCCTCTGCCCCACACACACGTGGTAGATTTCAGCCTTTGACAAGTCCTCCTGGCCCTGTTTTCCCTGGCCTCGGCTGTTAGTCTCGGACTGTTTTTTTTTTCTTTCTGGGTCACACCCGGCAATGCTCAGGGGCTACTCCTGGCTCTGCACTCAGGAATCACTCCTGGCGGTGCTCGGGGGACCCTATGGGATGCCGGGGATCGAACCGGGCCGGCTGAGGCCGTCCGCATGCAAGGCAAACGCCCTACCCGCTGGGCTACGCTCCGGCCCCTCGGACTTTTTATATCCCACCAATGAATGCTGTCGTTCTGTGCCTGTCCTTCTCCTTCTGACTCCTTTCACGCCGCAATCCTCTCCATGTCCATCCATCTATAGGCCAATTTCATGACTTTATTTTTCCAGTAGCTGTGTAGTGTTCCATGTGTGATTGTACCATAGTTTCCTTATCCAGTAGTCTGTTCTCAGACACTCAGGTTGTTTCCAGATTCTGGCTGTTGTGAATAGTGTGCTTTTTAAAGACATTTTTATAACTTCCTAATCATTTTCTAAACAGGGGCCAAGAAACAGGTGTGCTTTTTTTTTTAATTAAAATATTTCTGGAAAATTTCGGCTTAACTAAAACTTCTTAAGATACATTTGCTTCTCTGTTGGTTTTGGGAGGCACATTGGTCTCGGTGTCACCCCATGTCACTGTCGAGAATCCGCTTGCTCGGGAATTTGGTTTCTCCGTTCCCTAGCTCTGTCGCACAGAGCCATCACTAAGGGAGTGTCACCCCTGAGGTCGATTGACCGTTTTAAAGGGGACCCTGTAAGAATAATGAACTCTGGGTGCGAGCTAAAGCCCTCCCCTAGGGAGTGTCACTCCTGAGGCCTTTAGAGGGAACCCTGTAAGAATAACAGAGCCGGAGTGATAGCACAGCGGGAGGGTGTTTACCTTGCACGGGTGACTCCCACAGTGCTCAGCGCACCAGGCACTCTTGGAGTCAAACCCTCCTCTGCAAAGCATGTGCTCAGGTAATTGGGCTGTCTCCAGCCTTAAAAACATTTTATAGGGACCAGAGAGATGGACCGCGGCCAAGGTTCTTGCCTGCACGTCGTTGACCCGGGTTCAGTTCCTGGCACTAATGTGGACCCCTGAGCTACCAGCGGACCATATTATTTGCATTGAAAGTAAACACCTGAGCACGGCTGGGTGTGGCCCAGACAAACACTGTGTGTCCGGGGCCGGAGCGATAGCCAGCGGGTAGGGCGTTTGCCTCGGCATCCCATATGGTCCCCGAGCACCGCCAGGAGTAATTCCTGAGTGCAGAGCCAGGAGTAGCCCCTGAGCATTGCCGGGTGTGACCCCCAAAAAAGGCACAAAAAAAAAAAAAAAACACTGTGTGTCCGTTCCTTTGGTTTCTGATACGGCTGTTTACCGTTTCAGATCAGTACTTGATATTTGGTGCTGAAGAAGGGATTTATACCTTGAATCTTAATGAGCTTCATGAAACGTCAATGGAACAGGTATTTTATTTTGCTTTCCCCTTTCCTTCACGTTCTTAAGTTTTTATTCGCTAAACAGAGGTAGTAATAAATGCTGGAGATCAGAGGTGACTACAAGAGTATGCCACCCGCACGGCAGAGCCTGGCAAGCTACCCGTGTCATATTTGATATGCCAAATACCTGTAACAATTATTGACCTCATTCCCATGACCTGGTGGAATGGTTTGAGGCTCTTTATGTTCCTGGAGCAAACAGGTGTCCTTGGGCTCTACTTGCATGAGACAGGGCGTATGGAGATGTTACTGGGGCCCGCTCGAGGCCAATCGATGAACAACGGGAAGACAGTGATACAGTGCCAGTGAAACAGAGGTAAGACTCCAGTTATCCCTATCATTTCCTGCCTCGTTCATTCACGAATCTGCGTGGAGCGTGCTGGATCGGCCTGTGGGTCAGCCACAAAGCAGACACACGTCTTCTCCACTGTCTCCAGCTCTCGACCCGACTCTTAAGGAAACAGCCTCAGAAACCACTCTCTGTGGCTCTGTGATGGGGGCTCCAAGCAACGGGCCTCTGCATTGCCAATGAAAAGAGAAAAAGAAAGTGGATCCTTATTTCATGCCCTGTGCAGAACAGAGTGAATAGCTCAGTGTTACTCTCACCACTTTCATTCTTCTTTAGTAAAATATAATTTAAAAGAAAGCAGAAGGCCAGAGCAAGAGTATAGCAGGAGGGCGTTTGCCAACCTGGGGTCGGTCCCTGGCATCCCGTGTGAGTCATTCCTGAGTCAGGAGTAACCCCTAAGCATCCCCAGATGTAACCCAACAAGCAGGGGGAAAATGAGAAAGACTTTCAGAGTTCTATTAAATGTGCTTTAAAAAGGCCATTCAAAGTGAAATTTAACCTTAAGAAAACCTTAATGCTTTTGCGTTGTTCCTGTATTGACAGGAAGAGAACATGCCTTGACCTTGTATTTGTTGAAGCTGGTATTCTATTTACAGATAGTACGTAAAATACAAGTGAAATTCCTGTATTTGCCCCATTGACAAATAGTGTATCATTTTGTGTAAGCTGAGTCTGGTAATGACACCTTGTGTCTGGCGGAGGGACACCCGCCCGGCCTGGGGCACGTGCATCGTCACTTCCCTGACTTCCGTTTACTTGCGTCTTCGGGCCAGCTCCTTCCTCTGCCTGATTGTCAGTTTAGCCCTGAGTTCCCGGTTATGAAAAGCATGAAGTGGGTATTGGGGTATTTTGGTTTTGTTTTTATGGGTTTGGGGCTTTTCCCAGCTGTGCTCAGGGCCCAGAGACCTGGGGTGCTCAGAAGCCCCCTTCACACAGCAGGTGCTGAGCCCTGGGGTGCTCAGAAGCCCCCTTCACACAGCAGGTGCTGAGCCCTGGGTACTCACAGTCCCTACACACAGCAGGTGCTGAGCCCTGGGTACTCACAGTCCCTACACACAGCAGGTGCTGAGCCCTGGGGTGCTCACAGTCCCCTACACACAGCAGGTGCTGAGCCCTGGGGTACTCACAGTCCCCTACACACAGCAGGTGCTGAGCCCTGGGGTGCTCACGGTCCCTACACACAGCAGGTGCTGAGCCCTGGGGTGCTCACAGTCCCTACACACAGCAGGTGCTGAGCCCTGGGTACTCACAGTCCCTACACACAGCAGGTGCTGAGCCCTGGGTACTCACAGTCCCTACACACAGCAGGTGCTGAGCCCTGGGGTGCTCACAGTCCCCTACACACAGCAGGTGCTGAGCCCTGGGGTACTCACAGTCCCTACACACAGCAGGTGCTGAGCCCTGGGGTACTCACAGTCCCTACACACAGCAGGTGCTGAGCCCTGGGGTACTCACAGTCCCTACACACAGCAGGTGCTGAGCCCTGGGGTGCTCACAGTCCCTACACACAGCAGGTGCTGAGCCCTGGGGTGCTCACAGTCCCTACACACAGCAGGTGCTGAGCCCTGGGGTGCTCACAGTCCCTACACACAGCAGGTGCTGAGCCCTGGGGTGCTCACAGTCCCCTACACACAGCAGGTGCTGAGCCCTGGGGTACTCACAGTCCCTACACACAGCAGGTGCTGAGCCCTGGGGTGCTCACAGTCCCCCTACACACAGCAGGTGCTGAGCCCTGGGGTGCTCACAGTCCCCTACACACAGCAGGTGCTGAGCCCTGGGGTACTCACAGTCCCCTACACACAGCAGGTGCTGAGCCCTGGGGTGCTCACAGTCCCCTACACACAGCAGGTGCTGAGCCCTGGGGTACTCACAGTCCCTACACACAGCAGGTGCTGAGCCCTGGGGTACTCACAGTCCCCCACACACAGCAGGTGCTGAGCCCTGGGGTACTCACAGTCCCTACACACAGCAGGTGCTGAGCCCTGGGGTGCTCACAGTCCCCTACACACAGCAGGTGCTGAGCCCTGGGTACTCACAGTCCCTACACACAGCAGGTGCTGAGCCCTGGGGTGCTCACAGTCCCTACACACAGCAGGTGCTGAGCCCTGGGGTGCTCATGGTCCCTACACACAGCAGGTGCTGAGCCCTGGGGTACTCACAGTCCCCTACACACAGCAGGTGCTGAGCCCTGGGTACTCACAGTCCCTACACACAGCAGGTGCTGAGCCCTGGGGTGCTCACAGTCCCCTACACACAGCAGGTGCTGAGCCCTGGGTACTCACAGTCCCTACACACAGCAGGTGCTGAGCCCTGGGGTGCTCACAGTCCCTACACACAGCAGGTGCTGAGCCCTGGGTACTCACAGTCCCTACACACAGCAGGTGCTGAGCCCTGGGGTACTCACAGTCCCCTACACACACAGCAGGTGCTGAGCCCTGGGGTGCTCACGGTCCCTACACACAGCAGGTGCTGAGCCCTGGGGTGCTCACAGTCCCTACACACAGCAGGTGCTGAGCCCTGGGGTACTCACAGTCCCCTACACACACAGCAGGTGCTGAGCCCTGGGTACTCACAGTCCCTACACACAGCAGGTGCTGAGCCCTGGGGTGCTCACAGTCCCTACACACAGCAGGTGCTGAGCCCTGGGGTGCTCACAGTCCCTACACACAGCAGGTGCTGAGCCCTGGGGTACTCACAGTCCCTACACACAGCAGGTGCTGAGCCCTGGGGTACTCACAGTCCCCCTACACACAGCAGGTGCTGAGCCCTGGGGTGCTCACAGTCCCCTACACACAGCAGGTGCTGAGCCCTGGGGTGCTCACAGTCCCTACACACAGCAGGTGCTGAGCCCTGGGTACTCACAGTCCCTACACACAGCAGGTGCTGAGCCCTGGGGTACTCACAGTCCCCCACACACACAGCAGGTGCTGAGCCCTGGGGTACTCACAGTCCCTACACACAGCAGGTGCTGAGCCCTGGGTACTCACAGTCCCCTACACACAGCAGGTGCTGAGCCCTGGGGTACTCACAGTCCCTACACACAGCAGGTGCTGAGCCCTGGGGTGCTCACAGTCCCTACACACAGCAGGTGCTGAGCCCTGGGGTACTCACAGTCCCTACACACAGCAGGTGCTGAGCCCTGGGGTACTCACAGTCCCTACACACACAGCAGGTGCTGAGCCCTGGGTACTCACAGTCCCTACACACAGCAGGTGCTGAGCCCTGGGGTACTCACAGTCCCTACACACAAGCAGGTGCTGAGCCCTGGGGGTGCTCACAGTCCCCTACACACAGCAGGTGCTGAGCCCCGGCCCACACACACACACACACACGCGACAGAAGGTGCTGCATCCCAGGGATGCGCCCAGGAATTGTTTATGGCCTTTCCGGCTGAGTCAGTGCCCTGGGCCCACTTTGAAATTTAAGAGCTGTGTCGAAGCACTACAGCTTTACTTGCCTGCGTGTTTATGTCAGTGTGTTTGGGAGCTAGCTGAGTCGACCTTACTTTAAGATAGCTTAGACTGTTTCTCTCCTTCTGTGACTCGCTGTCTGGCTGCAGCTGTTTTGCGTAAGAAAGTCGCCTCCACTGGGGCCGGGCGGTTTCATCACCGCCGCTTCTCTCACTACCTCGTCTCTGTTTTGGAGTAACCCAGTAGGAATCCCCAGAGCACACCTAGCAACTGAGCTCGTTTGATGAGAGTGTTCAGTTCCCAGCTCCTGGGGCCTGGGTGAGCTCAGCCGTCTGGAGCCCTGGGTCCATCGCCAGTCACGTGGGCAGAAGGTCTGCTCGGCCCTGAGGCTCCTGCCTCGCAGGCTGCCGGCCCTGGTGACCCCAGCCCCAGTTAGGGGCCTCTGAGCACCGTCAGGAATAAGCCTGGGCATCGCTTATTGTGGCCCCAAACAAACAAAATGCAGCTTGGCTTCCGAATTGAGGGCCACAGATTCTGATTCTAATTAGCGCCAGGGGAGGCCGGTGGGTGCTGGTGGTCGAGCACTTCGTGAACGGCTGAAAGCAGAATGCCGAGAGCAGTGCGGGCAGCTCAGAAGCCCCTTCCTGCCCTAAGTGCTGCTTCCTTGATGTCTCTATAGCCGAACTCCATAGTCGGGGTCCAGTGCACAGAGCTGAGGCACCTTAAGAAGCTTGGACTTCTGGGGCCAGAGCAATAGTACACCAGGGAGGCGTTTGCCTTGCACAAAGGCGACCCAGGTTCAATATCCGGCATCCTCTATGGAACCCCTGAGCATTGCTGGGTGTGACCCAAAAAGCAAAAAAAGAAGCTTGGACTTTTATACGGTTTCTCTCAAGAAACCAAGCGTGACCATATGCCTTAATAGACAGGCTAGGGAAGAGCATACAGGACTTAGTCACTGGCCACTTGTCTTCCCATTGTTCATCGATTTGCTGGAGCGGGCACCAGTAACATCTCCATATGTCCTGCCGCATGCTAGTGTAGCCCAAGGGCACCTGCTCGCTCCAGGAACACAAAGAGCCTCAAACCATTCGTTCAGGTCATGGGGATGAGGTCTGTAATTGTTACAGGTTTTTTGGCATATCAAATATGACCTGGGAGGCTTGCCAGGCTCTGCCGTCGGGTGGGATAGTCTCTGTAGTAGGTAGACTCTCAGTTCATGCATGTACTGATGCAACGGGGGGAGATTGAGCTTTTTCTCTTGGGTGGAGCTCTGACGAGCTGTGGAGTCCGGATGTTGAGAATGGCGGCCCTCATGGTGTGGGGTTCCTCTGGCTTCTTGTGGAGGCTCTGTTGGGATGGTGGGCCAGGGCTAGAACTCACCTTCCCTCCTGGGCGCCTCATGATCAGCTGAGCACAGGGAGAGCCGGTAGCAGCTCTGCCCCATGTGTCTGTGTCCTTAAGGACTTAATCACTATCACTATCACTATCTTCCCGTTCATCATCTATTTGCTAGAGCGGGCACCAGTAATATCTCCATATGTCCTGTCTCATGCTAGTAGAACCCAAAGGCATCCGTTTGCTCCAGGAACATAGAGAGCCTCAAACCATTATATTAGGTCACAGGAATGACCTAATATAAATGTTACTGTATTTGGCATATCAAATATTACACAAGCAGCTTGCCAGGCTTGCTGTGAGGGTGGCATACTGTTGTAGTCACCTCTAAATAAAGCGTTTATTGATGAACCGTGTGGCCGCATAGTCTGGGTCTACTGGGTGGAGTTGTGATGAGAGGGAAGTCCGGATGTGGAAAATGGCGGGCCCCATGGAGTAGGGGAGGGTGGTCTGGCTTGTTGTGAGGCTCTGCTGGGGTGACAGGCCAGGGCTAGAACCCGGCCATGCCTCCCTGGCGCCTCACGAGCAGCTGGGCACAGGGAGAGCAAGTAGCAGCTCTGCCCCATGTCTGAGAGTCTCTAAGGACTTAATATCAAAACAAAAGTAAAAATATATCTGAATGGGTCTGTTTTCCCTCTCATAAATTGGGATTACGTCATCCTTACCAAAATGTAGGCTCACTGAGTAAGATGTTGAGACTTAGGGACTGAAGTTGCTAAATCACATTTTGTCTAACCTTTTCTCCCTGTGAGAATGTCTGCAAGCGATCATGAAGATATTCTGGAATTGGCTCTTGTTCTGACCTACATAGCAAATGCGTGCGTGTGTGCATTGCTATCAGCTTGAAAATTGTCTGTTTTCTTTTTCTTTCCTTGTCAGCTCTTCCCCCGGAGATGTACGTGGCTGTATGTGATGAACAATTGCTTACTGTCAGTATCCGGTGAGTCGCTGGTTTTTGCCTGTCTTGGTGTTTCCTCTTTCTGCTGCTTGTTACCTGCACTGTTTCTCTTTCTCTGCAGGCAAAGCCTCTCAGCTCTATTCGCATAACCTGCCGGGCTGTTTGAGCACGCGACAAGATGCAGAAGCTCCCGGTCGCAATCCCAGCGCACAAACTGCCCGACAAAATACTGCCACGGTAATTGCACATTTAATTCTGTGTCGTCCTCAGAGACAATGCGCTAAGTGAGTCTCTCCAAGAGAGTTTACTGCAGAACTAAAAGCTCTCTTTGGGGGTTAACAAATCACGTATCATGAACATTTCTTAAGGATTTCAAAGGGCTTCTTTGTCAATTCTCCTCAAATGTTCCTGCTTTATAATTGCCAATTCCGTCAAACGTTTTCTTCCAACTTTTTTAAGATATCTTTTCCGAAGGCCTAAGGCTAATTCTTTTCTCTAAATGTATTTCCGATGTAGTACTTTTGACATTTTGGTAGAATTAATTTTCTCGTTACAGTTTATAAACTTAAGAAGCAAAGTGACGTGTTACAGATTTTTACATTAAGAAGTAAAGTAGAAATGATTGTTTTGGGCTTGCAGAGACATTTGGTGCCAATACACTTTGCGCCAGCTCGCTGCCAGCCACTGCCCTGCCGCCCGTGTGGGCACGCTGGGCCGCGGGAATGGCGCGCGAAGCAGCTCTCGGCTGTCGCGTGCGGAGGCGGACCCTCGTTTGTGCAGATACTTCTTGGTGTTTCTTGAGGTTTCTGATGTTTTTCCAAGCATGCTGCCTACTCTTGTGCTTCGTTAATTACATTTCATTTCATTCCGTCCTCGCACAGTGACGCAGATTACAGCTACCGTGATTCCTTAAACGGAACCAGGACATCCAGAACTGGAGCTGGGAGGCCCTAAAAGCTGAGAGGTGGGCCGTGGGCT
>JAJIBD010010724.1:0-51910 GCA_021461705.1 Cryptotis parvus | reverse complement strand
GGGGGTTTGGGCTACACCAGGCAATGCTCAGGTGTTATCCTGGCTCTGTACTCAGGAATCACCTTGGTGGTGCTTTAGGGGACCATGTAGGATGCTGAGGATTGAACCCAATACTCTTTACTATTGCTCCACCCCTGATAAATCTTTTATAGCATATTAGTCAGTGTTCACATATCCGTGACTGTATCATTTTTAATCTCTTTAAAAAATGGTTTGAATCAATGATCCAAACCAGTGTCCTTGTATTAATATTTCTCTGCAGTTTTATTTGGTGTTAGTGCTCAAACCTGGACTCATACATGTAAGGTTTGCAGCCTACCACTGAGATACATCCTCACTGCAGTTACAATTTTGTTTGTTCTTTTGAGTTTTTTTTTTTTATAATGTTTGTGTCCAAGGCTTATTCCTGGCCCAGACCAGATATCATATGCAGTGCTTAGGAAACAATGTGCGAGCCACTGAATGAAGTTGAGTACATCATTGTTATTTTGGCCATAGTAGGCTGTACTCAGGGTTTACTTCTGGCTTTGTGCTTAGAGCTTACTCCGGGCTTTGTGCTCAGGGATCACTCCTGGCTGTACTCAAGGGACCATATGTGGTGTGGGAGACTGAACCCGTGTCAAGACTGTGGGAGACAAACTAAACTCTCTCTG
Organism: Cryptotis parvus; assembly: GCA_021461705.1. Lineage (NCBI taxonomy): Eukaryota > Metazoa > Chordata > Mammalia > Eulipotyphla > Soricidae > Cryptotis > Cryptotis parvus. The sequence goes on along the minus strand of JAJIBD010010724.1, from coordinate 51,257 downwards.
TGGCAGTGCTTTGTTTTTGTATAATTGTTTATAGCTGCTATATGTCTCAGTGGTAAATTGTGTGGTTAAGACAGGGACTGTTCTATTGTAGAATAAGGTGCCAACCTTGACCTAGATCATTATATCATTAGAGACGAGTGGCAGCATTCTATTATTCCTTCTGTTTTATTCCCTGGTATTTTATGACAGGAATGATCTGAGAAATGGATAAAAATGATTGATTCTTTTCTTAGTAGTTGGTACTGGTGACAAGTGGCCTGGCTAGGAAACTAATAGGTTTATTTCTTTTTTTTTTTTTGCTTTTTTGGGTCACACCCGGCGATGCTCAGGGGTTACTCCTGGCTCTGCACTCAGGAATTACTCCTGGCGGTGCTCGGGGGACCATATGGGATGCCGGGGATCGAACCCAGGCCGGCTGGGCCGGCCATGTGCAAAGCAAACGCCCTACCCGCTGGGCTATCGCTCGGCCCCAGGTTTATTTCTTATCGCTATGAACCCACCCTTGGTTTTGAATATACTTTATTTAAAACCATTGTGATTATTGTTTTAAACGGTCTCATCTTTAAACAGTAAGAGTCCTTTCGTGTGGCTTCTGAATCCCTCCTTATGGTCTTGGTCACCTTGTTCACTACTATACCAACATGTTCCAGCTTCATTTCTTATTTCACTTGCTTTCTGTCTCGGAAGTATTCTGTGAGGGATTCTGAAATCTTGTGGTGATAAATAGTGTTTGAAGACCAGAGGCTAGATCTTCGTTACTGTGCTCTTTGCTTTCCCCTCCTCACTGCCCTCCTCTGTTTTGGCCTTGCTTAGGAGCGAATCAGGACATTTTTCTAGCACTGTAAAACACATGTGCACAACACATACATTCTTGCACTTGTGCTTTTAAAGAAAATTGTGATCATGTGAATAGTCTGCATGTTGATTCTTTAATGCAATTTTATTTGTTGAGCTGTTTTAAAAGAAATTTTGTGTACATTATTTATAAAACTAATTTAAATAATGAAAAGAATTCCACATAGTCCCTTTCTTGCCATTGTTGAGATGATTGAGAGTCATACACATACTTGGTTGTGGCGCTCAGAGGGATAGACTCCTTCAGCTGTGATGCTCAGCCACATTGCATTTATAGTGCTTCCTGGAGGTCGCATAGTTGGTTGCATTGTTTGAATACAGTTGGTGCTTTGGAGATTGCACAGTTGTTATGCCAGGGATCCCAGTAGCAGTTGTGCTGGGATCACACTGAAAATATGAGGTGGTGCCAGTGTCAAGCTTCCTGCCCTCAAGACAGGTTTTCTGCCACTGAGCTATATCCCAGGGCTCTAAAGTAAATTTTATTTTGGATAAAGGAGAAAGATTTCTGAGTATGTATGGCTTTTTAAAAAGATTGTGTGATTGGCGGCGAGATTGTACAGAGGGTAAGTACATTTGCTTTGTATGTGACAGACCAAGGCTCAGTCCCTGGCACCCATATAATGCCAAGCACTTCCCCTGTCACCCCCACCCAAGCACTGCAGGGAGTGATCTTTGAGCACAAAGCTAGGAGTAAGCCTTGAGCACCACTGGGTGTGGCCCAGAAACAAAAGAAAAGGATTAGGTTTTTTTTTTTCAGCATTAGATTAATGAATGTTGTATCTATAACTTTACATATATTCTATATTGTAATATGCTTTAAATTCTGTAAAAGTGTATATGTGTGTATTCCCTTAAAATTTTTTTTTTCCTGTCCCCCCTTTTGCTGTTTGCAGTTGATGTGATGACAGGCAACGACTATATGCTTGGTTGTGGTGCATGCCAGGGGTTGCACTCTGATTTGTAGCTCCACACACCTGTCTGCATAACATTGGCCTTTAAACATTGTGGCTCTGATTTATCCTGCAGAGAGTCCTAGGACTGTGCTCAAGACTGCTCATTATATGTGGAGGTCACTTGTGATAGAATGTCCAACTTAATGCATATTTGAATGGTAGGTACTTTTCGCATCCTGAGGCCCCAGCTATATTCCTTGTTTTACTTTTTTTCTTGAACCATTTCGAGGCCTCAGCTGTATTTATTCCTTTTCATTTTTTCTTGAACTCCAACTTTCATTTGTAAAGAGATCAAGAACATTTTTTTTGGTTGTAATCCATTCATTGTGGTTTAATACTAACAGTTAAATTTTGTTAGAGTCATGATACCTTTTAACCTCCAGAATTTAATGCAGGAAAAACCATTGATTGTCTTGTTCATTATTGCTTTCCTAGTACCTAGGGCAGCAACCGATTCCCTTTTTTTTCCTACTCTATTTTCTATAATTGTTTATACTGTTACACCCACACGGCAGAGCCTGGCAAGCTACCTGTGTCATATTTGATATGCCAAAAACCAGTAACAATTTTGGACTTCATTCCTATGACCTCAAGGAATGGTTTGAGGCTCTTCATGTTCCTGGAGTGAGCAGATGTCCTTGAGCTACACTAGGATGTGAGAGGACATATGGAGATGTTACTGGTGCCCGCTAGTAAATCGATGAACTACGGGAAGACAAGTGATACAAGACAAGTGATACAAGTTTATACTGCTCTATATTGTTCTCCCTTTTCCCCACACTGTTAATTTATCACAATCATTTTCTAAATCAGAATGTGTCTGTTTTATTCTTTTTAACTAATATTAATGGTGATCTCAGATATATAATTGGATAGTTTTAGGGTCCTTTTTGAAAGAGAATTAGAATACTCATTTGGTGTTTTGAGAGATATGCTGCAAGAAGAAAAATATATGTGCTGTCTCTGAAGAGCACTTTGGCATAGTTTTTTTTTTTTTTTTTTCCTTTTTGGTTCACACCCGGCGATGCTCAGGGGTAACTCCTGGCTCTTTGCTCAGGAATTACTCCTGGCGGTGCTTTTGGGGGGGCATATGGGATGCTGGGGATCAAACCTGGGTCGGCCACGTGCCAGGCAAATGCCCTACCCACTGTGGTATCGCTCCGGCCCCTGGCATAGTTTTGAAGTCCAACTTTTGGGATTTCAAGGAAAAATGTTAAGGATAATGGACAAATTAGATATACATGAGCACTTATGAAATTTTAATCCTGGAATTAAGAATAATACTATTCCAAGCCTATACAATAAATTAATTTACTAGAAAGCCCGTGATTCTCATGTAATGGGGCTTAAATGAGGATGTAGAATTAAATCATGAGTAAAATAGCACAGTGATTATGCTTCAGAACCTCCAAGAGTGAGCATAGGGCCAGGAATAAGCCCTGATCACAACCAGGTGGGGCCCAAATACCAGAAACAATCCTATCCCTTTTCAGCATTGTGGCAGTTTTATGTACTTTGAAACTTTACGATTTTTCCCCCCACTCCATTTTGTCGAGCCTGGTGGCCCTGCCCAGGAACTGCCCTGGGACGACCGGCCATAGCATGCAGTCTCAAACGCGGCTGGGGAACCTGGAACTCCCGCTTTTCCCAGGCTCAGCTGACCATGGGGCTCCCAGGAGGACAGATGGGTTTTGGGAGTGGGCCCATCACCTCTGGGGGTCCCGGAAGCAGCTGGATGAGACTCGCCCACCACACTAGCCACCACCTTCGCTGTCCGGACGCTGGGATACTACCTCACGACCAGATTAACAGAACAAAACCAGTTCGAGCCCAGGTCGGCGTGGCCGCCATCAAAGTAGTGGAAGCGATTATGTCCTTTAATGCACTGCATTCTACGATGTTCAGGAAAGTTTGCCAGGAGGGAGAGATAAAGAGGAGAGAAATGACATACAGAACCCGCCAAGTAGTTGAGGTGTGGGAGGGGGAGGGAGGTGGAGATATTGGTGATGGGAGATGGGTTCAGGTGGAGGGATGGGTGTTGGAACACAGTAGAACCAAAACTCTACATGAGCATCTTGCAATTGTATGTCTAAAAGTGGTGTAATAAAATTTGGGGGGGAGGGGGGAACTGTACTATTTTTCTAAGAGAAAATAATTCATAATTTGGTGATTTTTTTGACCCCGTATTTTTAAATTTGTAGCTCCTGAATAATACAGTGGGTAAGGCGTTTGCCTTGCATGCAGCTGACCTGGGTTCAGTCCCCAGATATGGTCCCGCCAGGGAGTAATTCCTGAGTGCAGAGCCAGGAGTAACCCCTGAGCATTGCCGGAGTGAACTCAAAAAGAAAAAAGGAAAACAAAATTGTTTTCAAATTTTCTTTCTTTTCCCTTTGAGATATAAACTTCAAGTGAGTGCAAGGTTTTTATTTAGTTCACTTTATATCCCCACTGCTCAGAATAATCCTGGGCAGGTGATAGGATTCAGGAATTGTTTTATGATGATGAATAGTGGGTACTATTACAATGATGTAATTGTGGAATGATTGAATATTTTGTTTGGTCCATGTGGAGATGGAATTTATTCTGAGCTTTCACAGAAGAATATTATAGTTTTATGGTTGGTTTGTAGTATGGCTGTTTTATTGTAGAGTTAGTATATTGAGGAATTGAGTTGAATGAAACTTGCTCTCGGACTGCTTTTCTAAAAATCAGAACTACAATAAAAATGTTAATTAGAACAGCTTTGCGTGAAGAAGGCTTTTAGATTTGAGTGTAAATAAGACTTATTGGAGAGTGTTAGATTTTCTAATGTCTCCAGATTTATTTATCCAATATGTAAGACCAACTATATGCTGGTAGGCAGTCTACTAGACTCTTGAGGATACAGAAGTCAAGTAGGACAGGTTCAGTAATAAGAGATAGTATCACTTCACTTGTATTCAGTTGTCTTCCTGTTCATCGATTTGCTCAAGCGGGCACCAGTAACATCTCCATTTGTTGGGAATGAGGTACATTATTGTTACTGTTTTTGGCATATTGAGAACACCATGGGTAGCTTGCCAGGCTCTGCCGTGGCTCTGGGGTAGTAATGGCTAAAATGCTATAGGCTTTCAAACCGAATTATGCATCGCCACTGATTAAAAAATCCCAAACAGGGACCAGAGCAAAGCACAGAGAGTAGGACATTTGCCTTGCACACGGCAGACCCAGTTCTGTTCCCGGCATCCTATATGGTCCCCTGAGCTCAGCCAGGAGTAATTCCTGAGTGCAGAGCCAGGAGTAACCCCCGAGCAGTTTATTTCATAGTGCTATTCCTTTTTAATTGGGGCTTCCTAAAAAAGACAGGATAATTTCTTGGGTATTGTTTTGGTTTGACAAATTGAAAGCGAGAACAAGCCACAAAATAAGAAAGCTGTACTATTGCTCTGACCCCCCCAAAACAGGTCTTTTGATATGAAAGTTCTCTTTCATATCGCAACAGTGATATGAAAGTCCAATCACAGACTATTTTGTAAAACTTCCCAAAAAGGAAGTATAAAGTTTTTTAAAAAGTTGTTTGTAGATGTTAAATAATAAGATGTGTAATGTTTTGATTTTGAAAATGAATTTATATGTGTTTAGAAAGTGATACCTATCCTGTATAAGGAAACAATTAGGATAAAAGAGGAAAGAAAGGAGAAAGGAAAAGGGTTAGCTGGGATGGAAGATATTTAACAAAAATGTTTGGGTTCCAGGGTCTGAGATGCGTCATAAAATTTTTTTAATTTTTTAAATTAATTAAAAAAATTTTTTATTAAAAATGCCATCGTTTACAAAAGTTGTTCATTATACAGTTGTTTTAGGCATTTGTAACCTTTAAACCTAAGATATCTTTTAACATGAATTACAATGCTTTGAATCATCAGGTTTAATTGTATCACACAGTGTAATGCTATAATGTGTACAACCATTTTTTTTTATGGTAGGCATTTATTTCTAATTTGCTCTTTCATAAATGACAGATAATGCTTTTTAATTTTTTTTTATTTTGTTGGAGGTAGGGAGACGTCTTACAAACTACTGTCAATACTTGACCAGGGCCTGGTAGTTAAGTGTTCAGGCCCAATGCTGGTTGGGCCTGTGATTTTTGGGGTGACAGGGTGACAAGAGTCCACAGTGTGAGCTGCAGGCTTGCAAGTGTTGGATATGGGCTCCAACCCTTTGAGCTATTTCCTTTGCCCTTCTATGAATATTTTAATTGTAGAACTTTGTACAAACTTTATTTCAGTAGAATAAAGTTGGATGTTGAAAAGTATATATAAACTTAAAATTTGTGATTCATGTTACTGGTTTGTCTTTGTCTTCTAGAGAGATTGCAATTACTTTCTAACAATTTATATGGGTACCTCTTTCTCTACATTCTTATTAAGATATTAAAAATATTGTTGATTAAGTTTGGTTTACATTGTTATAATAACTAATAAGTTTCATGGTTACTTTCTATACCAAACATGTGTATATTATTACTATTTTTTCATTAGTTTTTCATATTCTGGTTTCATTTTGTAGGCTGTTTGTCTTTTTCCTTAGTAATGTGACTATTACGAACCCGTTGTTGCACATTGTATTTTCTATGAAATTGTCAGCTTTCCTTGAAAACTTATTTTTGATTTGGAGTAGAAGTTTAAAAACTTTAAAGCACTACATCTGTAGGTCTTCAAGTTGGCACTGGTGTGGGTATCATGCTTAGAGGAACTTGTACCTTCCCAAACTGTATCAGTGGACCATCCCATCCCATCCCATCCCATCCCATCCCATCCCATCCCATCCCATCCCATCCCATCCCATCCCATCCCATCCCATCCCATCCCATCCCATCCCATCCCATCCCATCCCATCCCATCCCATCCCATCCCATCCCTCTCCCCCCCCCCACCCCCTCCCTCCCTCCCTCCCTCATCTATCTATATCTATCTATCTATCTATCTATCTATCTATCTATCTATCTATCTATCTATCTATCTATCTATCTATCTATCTATCTATCTATCTATCTATCTATCTATCTATCTATCTATCTATCTATCTATCTACCTATCTACCTACCTACCTATCTATCCCTCCCCCTCCCTCCATCCATTTATTCATTTATTTATTCATTCATACATTCATTCATCTATTTATTTATTTAATATTTTTTTGGTCACACCCGGCAATGCTCAGGGGTTTCTCTTGGCTCTGCACTCAGGAATCATTCCTGGTGGTGCTCGGGGGTCCATATGAGATACCAGGGATGGAACTTGGGCCGGCATGCGCCGGCGGCGCAAGGCAAACGCCCGACCCACTGGGCTATTGCTCCCGCCCCATAATCTTTTAATCTTATGTCCCATTATACTCTGGTTTTGTCTTGGTGTTATAAGCTACTCCCTGTTCAGTGTTAGGGAGTTGCTGCCTCTGTTTTCAGGGGGCCATACAATGTATCAGGGATTGAATCATGCACTCCAACCCTTTGTAGAATTCGCCAGTCCCTTTATTACTCTTAAAATCTATTGAGGAACCCAAAGAACTCCTTTTGGGGCCATAATGGTAGTGCAGTAGATAGGGCACTTCCCTTGCAGGCTGCCAACCCAGGTTCTACCCTTGGTGTCCCATATGGTCCCCTAAGCCCTGCCAGGAGTGATCCCTGATTACAGAGGAAGTAGCGAGCCCTGACTGTGCACTGCCGGGTGTGGCCCCAGAGCCCAAACAAACAAAAACCGAAACCAAAGACCTTTTTTTTTGTGGGTCATGTCTGAAGATATTTGCCATATTACAAATTTAAACTGAGACATTTACAAAATATTTATTACTTTATTAAGAAGCAGCATATTACTACAAACATTTTAAATTAGTTATATTTTCAAAAATAATTACTGAGAAATTTTACATTCTTGCAACTTTTGACTTAATAGAAGATAGCTGGATTTTCATTTGCCTTTGTGTTCAATTCCTTGCCTTACTATCACATGACATGTTGCCTCTGGAAAATTCTTAATATATACTGGAGAAACAAGTGAAAAAACTAAAGTCATCTAATAATGAAAATAGTTTTGGATTAAAGGGTTTCCTTAAAGGGATGGTAATTTGAGTAAACTTTGATTATATTTGGTTTACTGCGTATTTAGTCATTCAATATTTCTTTTGTGTTTATAGACTGAATTTAAAACTGGCTTAATTTTGAACATGCATTTATTTCTATCTGGATTACACCAGGGTGTACTCAGGGCTCTCTCCTGGGTGTCAGGATTGAACCAGGTCAGCTGTTTACAATTTCAGACTTTCCGGTCCCTGAATATGCATTTTCTTTTTTTCCCTCTCCCTTTTTAGTTGAATTGTGGTGAGATACACAATTACAAAGTTGTTCGTGATTGGATTTAAGTCATACAATTTTCCAACACTCAACCCTTTAAAGTACATTCCTGTTTACCAATTTCTCCACTTTCCCTCCAACAGCCTCTTCTCCACCCCCCACTCTCTCAGTTGTGGACTTTTTTTTTTTGTTTTTGTTGTTGTTGCTTTTTTGGGTCACACCCGGCAATGTTCGGGGGTTACTCCTGGCTCTACACTCAGGATTTACTCCTATCTCTTCTCGGGGGACCATATGGGATGCCGGAATTGAACCCGAGTTGGCTGCATGCAAGGCAAATGCCCTACTCGCTGTATTAATTGCTCTGGCCCCAGTTGTGAATTTTTAACCCAAACTCCCTTAGGATTTTAGCTAACTTTCCAGGATCTTTTGTTGAAACATCTAGGTTTTTTTTTTTTTTTTTTTTTTTGCTTTTTTTTCTTTTTGTGTTCACCCAGCAATGCTCAGGGGTAATTCCTGGCTCTGCACTCAGGAATTACTTCTGGTGGTGCTTAGGGGACCATATGGGATGCCAGGAATCCAACCCAGGATGGCTGTGTGCAAGGCAAACACTCTACCTGCTGGACTATCACTCCGACTCCTGTTTTCTTATAGATCACTGGTTCACTGACTAGGACAAAACTGTAAACCAGTCTGCCTTATCTCAATTATTAGGTATGACTGTGTCAGGATAACTGAAAAGTCCAAAGCACACAACTCATTTATTGGGTGAATTTTCTAGTTCATTGAAGCATAGATGTTAGCCATCTTTGTAATGTTGTATCTCTGCTTTGGCATGTTTCTTAGATTCCCGATATATACCTAAACCCCAACTCTAGTTACACAGTTTAAGAATTTTCTTTCATGTTGATTGTTTCATTTTGTTCTAAAAAATACTCTCAGTTATGAAAGTTACATAGGTACAGTGTAGGAAATTTAGTACATAGAAACAAAAACAAAAGAATATTTTGCCAGTGTGAAGAGATCCACTGCTATTCAGATGCAATATCTGTACTGTCATGGTTATTATTTCTGTATTGGATAAATGCTAGCAAGCTGAATTATATGGTGAATAATGAATTATCATTTTACTATTAATAAGTTATATACCCTTTAATATATTGCTTAAGTTCTTTGGATTCTCTCTTACCAGACTTATGTTGACTACTCTTTGTATATTCTTGGGTGCTTTGGATTGCAAGACACAGTTTCTACTATCCACTAAGTTTGCAGGTTAATGAAGAAATATACATGTTATGTGATAAGTATTACAGCCATAAGGAATTAAACTTGTTCCGAAAGAGCCTTTAAGCAAGTTATTGTTGATAAATGGTGGGAGTGGAAAGAGGGAAGTGATTTTTGAAAAGATTAAAGTTGTACCATTTTTCAGTATTTGAGATTTAATTTGGCTATTTGGCTTTAGAGGGGAAGTTAAGAATGGCTTCTATTTCACTGTAGAGCCAAAACTCTACATGAGCATCTTTCAATTGTATGTCTAAAATGGTGTGACAATATTTGGGGGTGGGAAATAATAGAATAAAATTAAATCGGAAAAAAAAAAAAGAATGGCTTCTATTTGACCTTGAAGGCTCGGTATATAATATTCACTGAAATCATGTCTGTACATCAACAAAATCAAGCACCTTGCACATTCTGTACTTAACAAGCCTCCTAATTTTTTTCTTTCATTTTTCCCCCTCTGAGCACTTACTCCAGCAGTGCTAGAGGAGGTTGGGGTGCCAGGGATCTAACTCTGATTTTTTGTACTGTAAGATATGGTATCTGTGTCCCTTGAATTCTTCCGACAGAGCTCTGTTCTCTTACTTTTCAAGATGACTTCAGTTGTGGCTATGTTGAATTTGAGGAGCTTGGAAACTCTAAGGTAGAAATGTTTGTGAGACTTTGGAAAGCTGCTAGTAGAGTTCTGTTCAGCTAGAGATCAGTGTATCATAAGTGGATGAACTGAGCTTCAGGTCATCCTTTGAAAATTTTTAGTAGAAGAGAAAATGTCCAGGAATATTTCCAACATTTGAGGGGGCCAAGGTAGAGGAAAATGAATTTAGCAAAAGTGTGAAGGGAGAAACAAGAGTGGTGGAGTAGAAAGTAGCTGCCTAGAACTTAAAGGAGGATAGAACTTAAAGGAGGAGATACTAGGGAAAGGAACCTGAAGTCATAAATTCTGGTAAAAGGAGCAAATAAGACCTGGAAATTCTTTCATTAGATTTAAGATTGAGGAGGCATCGATGGTTCTAGCAAAAATAGTTAAACTTGGAAATTGGCTACAGAAGCTGTATATAGTAAAGAGGATATCAGTGGGAAAGAAAGATAAGGATAGTTTGGGGTGTTTCCTGTGAATCTGGGAAATGCATCTTAGAAATGGACAAAAACAGGTTTGGGAGTGCTTATATTCTAAGAAAAGAGAATGAGAGTTGATTGAATTGAGAGATGGGGAAATTCCATAATCTTGAATTTTGTAAAGAAATGACTTTACACTTTTTGTTTGCCCTTCTTAGATAAGTTTATTTTAGAAAATGCTGAATGTGACTTTGATATCTTAATATTTCAGGTGTCCTGAATAGTGAACATAGGAATAGAATAGCCCATTATAAAATACAACAGCTTAGAATTATTTAATATGTAATCATTTAAATCTTCCTTACGTTTACACTTGTTTTCCCCTTCCACTCCTAACTCATTAGTTTGTGGTACTTAGTATTATCAACTATTCACAGATGCACCTACTAACTGAACTGGGAAATTCATAGTACTAGTTTTTAGTGTTTGAATGAAATTGCTGATTTAAATTACTTTATTTTAAGGAATCTGGGATGTTGTTTACATAAAGCTCAATATATATAAAATATATATATATATATACATAAAGCTCATATATATATATATATATATGTATGTATGGTTTTCTGCAGCTCTTTGACTTAGTTTTTTTGGCCACACTTAGGGTTTACTCCTTGCTGTGCTTGAGGAACCATATGTGGTACCTGGGGTCTAATCTGGATCAGCTATGTGTAAGGCAGGCACCTTATTTGCTGAACAGCCTCTCCAGCCCTGCCCTTTAACTGAGAGCTCGGAATTTTGACTTTTTAATTCAAACTTCACTCTTACTAATTCAGAACTTGGAGCAACTGACTTACTTTCAAAACTTGACTTTCTTCATCTTCAAAATGATCATAATAGTAATTACCTCACACTGCTTTCTTTGTGGAGGTTTAATGGTATAATGCACTAGCACAGTACTGAACAGATGAGGTGGTTTCAATAAATATTAGCTGTTAATTATTTTCTTTCTGCCTCTAGGGTTTTGGTTTTCTAAGCTTGATGTTTCTAGATCTCTTCTTAATCAGAGTTGTGTTGCTAAAAGAATAGATCAGATAGAGTCATACTGTAGATTTTTATGCAAAGAGTGATGACAGTTGTCACATACATGAACAAGATTTATCTCCTGAGATAGGTTGTTTGGTAGTTATAACTATTTTGGGAAAGTTTTTTTTTTTTAAAAAGAGATACAGTTGGAAACATTGCATACATCAGGGTAGATTCTTCAGTGGTCCCTATATTTTTGGATTGAATCTTGAAAAGTATTTAGAACTGAAAAAGGCGTTACTTAGATAACTTAAAATTATGGTATGATCTAGTTTTATTTGATGACAGAATGAGTGCATGAGTGTGTGTGTGTGTGTGTGTGTGTGTGTGTGTGTGTGTGTGTAGGCAGGCATGTGTAGGAGGGTAGGAATTGTTAGGAACTAGCTATTTTGGGTAAGGAAGTAACGTATCCTGGTGAGATTCATATATATTGCAGAGTAGGTATCATAAACTACTGGGTACCTTGTAATTTAACCCAGGTCACTATATGGAGAATGGGAAGTCTGGGTTGGGCTATGGTTTAAGAAACCTTAATCACCTGAATGTGTGAGAATTGGGCTTTTAAGAAAGAGGTAGAGAATGCAGTTATATTGAATATTATCATTTTAGTCATTCTTCCCTACAGCAAATGTATATTCCTCTTTTAAACATTCTATAGTTCTGTTGAGAATGTGTACCTCGTTTTTTGCTTTTTTTTTTTTTGGGGGGGGATCACACCCAGCAATACTCAGGGGTTACTCCTGGCTCTGCGCTCAGGAATTCCTCCTGGCAGTGCTCGGGGACCATATGGTATGCCGGGGATCCAACTCGGGTTGGCCTCGTGCAAGGCAAATGCCCTGCCTGCTGTGCTGTCCGCTTGGCCCAGAATATGTACCTCTTGATATGGTAAAATGTTCCTGAATAGAAAATCATGTTTTGTAGGTTTTGTGAATGTATGAGTAAGGTAGTCCTTGCCACTAAACTTCTTTACTACCCACAGACCCTCTCTAAAGGAAACATTCATTATGTTTAAAAATAGTAAACTAAATTTTTTTCTTTGGTGCATTTCTTTGGATGTGTTAATGGTGTTTAGAGTCTAATGCTGCTAAGCCCACACAGGAATTTCTACTTGTTAAAAATGTCACAGGAACAGATTTTTACTTTTATTGATAAAATGTTTAGTAAAAGACTATTAAATTAAGGAATTTAAGCCGTTATTTAAGATTTCTTATTATTAAAGCTTTCTTATCATTAAAGGTTGCCTCTTTAAAAAAAAATACTCCCTGGGGGTTGGAGAGATACTAGAATGGGAAAGGCACTTGCCTTGCATGTGACCAGCCTGGGTTTGATCCTCAGAATGGCATGTGGACCCCTGAACACTGCCAGGATTGTGATACTTGAGTATGACAAAGCCAGGAGTAAGCCCTGAACACAGCTGTTGTTCCCCTCTAAGTAGTACTTGCTAAGTATTTCCTATTTAAGTCTCCATGTCTCTAGTCACACCAAATGATTCATAAGTATCTTGATGTTGCATAAAAATGATCTCTGCTATTGCTATAGCATGTTGTCATTGATAAGTGTGTTACTGTCAATGGCTCTCATTTGACCATTAGAGCAGTGCTAGGTTTTCATTGAAAAAGAGAGATAAGATTTCTGTCACCTGTTAAGATTTGTTAGCTATTTGTTAGTTGAAAGAACTATTGCTGATGGGATATAATGAATTAGTTATTATTTTTTGCTTGTTGAAGTTAAGTTTGATTGCTTTATATTTAAAAGTTAGTCTTATGGGTGCTGTGGATAGCTCAGTGGCAAATGGTGCCTACTTTGTAAGTGTGAGGTTAGTGGAACCACAAGTTTTGTACTTGGTACTGCCACAGATCACAAGCTTGAGTGAAATCCCAGTAATGACTGTTTGGATCCCTAGTTCCTCACTGTACCCAAGTGTGTGGGAGTATTGCAAATAAAGTGCTCAACCCTTGATGAGCACCACAACCAAGTGTACAAGGCTGATCATGACAATAATTAGAAAAACAACAACCAAAAAGAGTTAGGTGTGGGTTAGAGGGAACCTGGGGTGCTGGTGGAGAGAACTTGACACTGAAAATGGAGCCTGGTGTGTCTAAAACTCATCTATGAATAACTTTGTAAATCACGGTGTCTTTAAAAAAAGATGTTTCTCCTGGCTCTGCACCGCCTGAGTGCAGAGCCAGGAGAAAACTCTGAACATTGCCGGTGTGACCCAAAAAAAAGCAAAAAAAAAAAAAAAAAAAAAAGTTAACAGCTAGAAAATTTAGAATCTCCTATAGAATTTCCTTGCTTAAACTATAGTATTAAAAAAGTTTACATATCTCATTTTAATTAGCCATAAATTTATATTCTAAGTTCAATAAGTTGTGATCATGTGGATAGTAATTTTTGAAGAATTTTTCTTAAAAATTACATTTGTTGAGGCCTGAACAATAGAACAGTGAGTAGGATAGCTTGCCTTGCATGCAACCAACCTGGGTTTGACCCCCAGCATCCTATATGGTCTCCTGAGCACTGCTAGGGTGATTCCTGCGTGCATAGCCAAGAGTAATCCCTGAGTGTTGCTGGATATGGCCCCCAAACAAAAACAAAACAAAACAAAAAAAAATTTCATTTGCTTTTTTATGGTTTTAAGTTGTCAGATTTTAAGAAAAGAGATGGTGGCATGTGGTACATTGTTCTCAAATTCCCAGTTACAGCATAATCTTAGAAACATGATAGCAGTTTTTAAAGTTATGCATGTGTAAACACCTAAATCATACTGAAAAAAAATTAGTATCAGTGACTGAACCCTGTTTTCCCGTTCATCATCGATTTGCTCGAGCAGGCACCAGTAACATCTGCATATGTCCTGTCTCATGCAAGTAGAGTCCAAAGGCAGCTGCTTGCTCCAGGAACATAAAGAGCCTCAAACCATTCCATCAGGTCTTGGGAATGAGGTCTAAAATTGCTAGTGGTATTTGGCATATCAAATATGACACGGGTAGCTTGCCACTCTCTGCCATGTGGGTAGCATACTCTTGTACTCAGACTGAACCCTAGGGTTGGACTGAACCCTAGCTTTATTTTTTTAAAAAATATTTTATTATACCACCGTGAGATAGACAGTTACAAAGATGTTCATAAGATGTTCATATTTGGGGTTTCAGTCATACAATGTTCCAGCACCCATCCCTCCACCTGTGCCCATTTCCCACCACCAATGTCCCTTTTCCCTCTCCCCTCCCCCAGCTTGCCTCTGTGGCAGGTTCTTAAATTCTTTCTCTTTCTCTCCCCCTCTTTCTCTTTTCCTTCCCTTCCACATTGTGGATTACAATACATTAAGAGGTTGTCATGTTTAATACTTAGTTCTAGGTTGGTATCAGCACATTCGATGAACCCTAGCTTTAATGCTATGTAAATATTCTTCCTGTTACTGTGTATATTAGCTACACAGCATTCCAAAACTTGGTTTAAGTCAGCCACCATTTATTACTGGTCGTATGGTTTTGGATAAGCTGAGTTCTGTTGTAGGCTAGGCATAAGTGATCGTATACTAACATACTTATATTTCTTGTGGCTGAACTTATTGAGTGATTAGGACAATATTGTCTAAGTGGTTTTGTTCTCAGGTTTGATGGTTGACTGGATGTCAGGTGAGTTGAAAAGGTGATGGACACATCTAGATAACTGGCAGGCTGATTTGGGCTGATTCATGGTGGCAGCATATTTCCAGAACAAAAGTATGAAGATAGGCAGGTGTTTGTGAGATGCAGGCTCAAAACTGGCAAGTTGTTAATTTTCACTGTCTAGTTTTAGTCAAAGCATGTTATCAGGTCAGTTAAAATTCAAGAGGTGGGGAAAGGATAGAAATCATTGTGAAGGGTGTAAATATAGGGAGAATTGAAAATTGGGAGAACTTCTGTATTAGCCCGGATTTACTATAGTGCTTTCTGTAATTCATCATACACTGTTGCTTTCTTAGGGTTTTTTGGGTTTGTTTTAGTTGTGTGTGTGTGTGTGTGTGTGTGTGTGTGTGTGTGTGTGTGTGCACCACATCTGGTGTTGCTCAGGGATTAATGTCTCTGCTCTGGGATAACTCCAGGTGGGCTTAGGAGAACCATATGGGATGCAGGGAGCGAACCGGGTTGGCTGTGTGCAAGGCAAGAGCCTACTAGCTGTATTATCCATGTGGTCCTAAAATCTTTTAAAGTGAAAATTCACTCCACTATTTAGCTGTGCTATAACTATAGTAGACACTACCTAATTTTATAGTTACACCTTTCCTTGCAGTTATAGTTTATTTTTATACAATGCGAATTGTCTTCTCCAATAAAACAGATGGCTAACCTAAGAAAATTGGAAGGGATATCTGAATGGATTTTCATTAACTTATTTATTTTTTAATTTTTTTATTTTTTTAAATTAAAAAAAATTTTATTATACCACTGTGAGATAAACAATTACAAAACTATTCATGATTAGGGTCCAGTCGTACAGTGTTCCAGCACCATCCCTCCACCAGTGCACATTTCCCACCACCAATATCACCCTGACTCCCTCCTGCCCAGCCTGCCTTTATCACAAGCACTTTGCCTCCTCTTTCTCTCTCTCTCCCTCTCTCTCCCCTCTCCCCCTTCCTTTCCAACTTTCTCTCCCTCCCTTCTCTCCCCCTTCTCTTACACATTGTGGCTTGCAATACGTACATTTGGGGGTTATCATATATATATATATATATATATATATATATATATATATATATATATATATATATCCCTTTGCCTGCGTTCAATGCTCAGTTCTAGACTGGTATTACTATTTCCAACGATTATTAGCACACTGGTCCTTTCTCTGTCTTATCTAACCTCTGATTCCCACACTCTTGTAGTAGATTCCACCCACTGACAATACCTCCTGATCCATGTTTTGTCTGATGTTGGGTATTAGTATAATACTAATTTTTTTTTAGATTCCTTTAACGAATGTAGTCATTTTATATCTGTCCTTTTCCCTTGGCTAATTTCATTCAACATGATACCCTTCATGTCCATCCATTTATTGGCACATTTCATAACTTCATTTTTTCTTAACAACTGCATAGCTACCATTGTTTAGATGTAACAAATTTTCTTTATCCAGTCGCCTGTTCTTGCTCATTGTGGTGGTTTCCAGATTTTTGGCTATTGTGAACCGTGCTGCTATGATCATAGAAGGCAAATGGTGTTTTTGCTATGTGTTTTTAGCCTCCCAGGAGTGGTATTGCTGGGTCAAACGTGAGCTCGATTTCTAGTCTTTGGAGGAATGTCCATATTGTTTTCCAAAAGACTGTACCAGTTGCTATTTCCAACAACAGTGAATGAGAGTTCCTTTCTCCCGCATCCACACCAGCATTGATTTTTCTTGGTCTTTTGGATATATGCCGGTTTCTGTGGTGTGAGATGATACCTCATCGTTGTTTTGATTTGCATCTCCCTGATGATTAGTTATGATGAGCATTTTTTCATATGCCTTTTGGCCATTCGAATTTCTTCTTTTTGGAAGTTTCTGTTCATTTCTTCTCCCCATTTTTTGATGGGGTTGACTGTTTTTTTTTTTTCTTGTAAAGTTCTACCATTGCATGATATATCCTGGATATTAACCCCTTATCAGATGGGTATTGGGTGAATATTCTTTCCCTCTCTGTGGGCTGTCATTGACTTATTTAATTAATTAATTTTTTGGCCCACACTAAAAGTTCTTATTGCTCAAGGGAGTATATACTATGCTGGGGAGTGAACTGCGGTCAGCTGCATGCAAGGCAGAACCCCACCTTTAATTCTCTGTACCCTCTAGCCCCTCTTGTCTGTTTTGATCTGATTAAAATTTCCCTTCTTTGAAAACTTAATTTCATTTTACACTGACTAGTTTAATTTCTGTGTAGTTTATTTTCGCTGTGTTCTCTTCCCACTGATGTTTTCATTGTTTGTAAAAAGAGTGATGAAATTGATGTAAAAGAAAGTTAACCGCTTCAAAGTCTAGTCAGGGTCTGAGCTTCAAAGTCTAGTACAGCGGAAGCAAGCTGACCTTTCACGTGGCCGATCTGGATTCTGTCCCTGGCACACTGTATGGTTGGTTACCTGAGCCTCACAGGAGTGACTTCCAAGCACAGATTCAGGAGTAAGCCCTGAACACTGCTGAGTATAGCCCCCAAATAGACAAACCCAAAACTTAAAAAAAAAAGTATGTTCTGTGGCATTTAATACATTCTTAACCTGTGCCACTGAGTTTAGGAGGTTCCAGAACATTTTTATCGCTTCAAAAGAAAATTTCGGATCTCAGGCCACATCTGGAATTACCTCTTGGATGTTTCATTCGGACTTTTTCTTTTTTGTCTTGGGGGCCATCGTGGTAGTGCTCAGAGGCTACCCTTGTTCGAGTCTTGGGGATTGCTCCCAGCAGTCCCAGGGGCTCCCATACTAGCCCTTTGAACTATTTTCTCTTTGGCACTTTAAACATGTTACAATTGAAATGATTTCCCTCTCCCCCTCCAACTCCTTTTGCTCCCTAAATAAAATGGAAGTTTAGTTATCCTTGCTTTCCTTCTAGTCTCTAGTGGCACGGTATCTTACAGAAATTCTTGGTTTGTTATAGAAATCTTACTCCACTTCTAGTCATTCTTCAAGTACCCCATCTAAATTTCTCTAAAATTGATTCCTTTTTCAAAAATTTTCCTGTTATTTCTTCTGGTTTTGGACTGCCCCTGGTGGTGCTAAGGGCTTACTCCTTGGTCTTGTATACAAATCACTCCTGGTGTGGTTTGGGTTAATCATATTTGTTACCAGGGATTTAATATGGGTTGGCCATGTGCACGGTAAGTGCCCTACCCTCTGTACTACCACTCTGGCCCAATCCCTTTTCATTTTTATCTTTTCACTTGTCACTTCACTCTTCTTCAAGATATGGTTTCACAGTCTATAGCTACAGGCTAATTACTTTAATCATTTTTTTTTCTTTCAAAAAAGTGCATTTGTAAAATCATACTTTATGCAGCTTTGCTAGCTTAGGTATTCAGAATACCTAGTTTAGGAGTTATCTGATATTTGTTATTCTGCCAGAAGCACAAAGGCTAAGTTGTGTGGCAGTAACAGAGCTTTTGGTTCTAAAAAGGCTAAGTATTTATCTTCTTCTTTACAGAAAATGCTTGCCCATCTGTCAGAGTATGCTGGATGCCCTGACATAATCCGGGAGCAGGGCGTAGGGATCCCCTTCCAGGGAATTGGTGGCTGGCAGATGGAGAAAGATGCGAGAATCCAGCAAAGTTTCAAAAGGTTTTACTCTCACAGGTTCTAGTATACAATTCAGTAACAGGAAAACCCCAGACCTTAGGTTCTTTGGCTAGGCCCTGGTCACATGTGGGTTTAGAATCCTAGGCCAAGATGGCTACTACCCGTGTGCTAAGGCTCAGCAGGGAAGAGAAGGGAGAGAGAAGGCAGAGGGCAAAGAGGTACAGGGAGAAGGTTTGAAAAGGTTAAAAAATCAAAAGACAAGAAGCAAGCTGTCTATAATTTTTTTTTTATAACTTTTCAGCCCAGATCACCCTCATTAAAGGGTGTTAGGGTCAATCCCCCTCAGATAACTTCTCCCAAACCTCACCTAGTCCATTGAAATGTTAATATTGCCCAGCCAAGGCTGCACGTCCTTGGCAGATGGGGGAAGAGCATCTGAGATGA
This sequence comes from Cryptotis parvus, assembly GCA_021461705.1. Taxonomy (NCBI): domain Eukaryota; kingdom Metazoa; phylum Chordata; class Mammalia; order Eulipotyphla; family Soricidae; genus Cryptotis; species Cryptotis parvus. Next base: position 32,010 of record JAJIBD010010724.1, on the reverse strand, counting down.
ACTGTATCAATACAAAGTCATGCATCTGTACCAATGGATATTCAGCCAGGTATATATTTCTTCAAGCCTTCACAAGATTCTCATCTTTGCTTCATGGTTGTTTTGTATATTAGCCTTTAGACTTATTAGAGAGCTATACTTGCTTTCTTGGAGGCAAACAGCATTTCTCTCTGTTCTAATTACTTAGAGATCCAATGGGGCCAGGTAAATATACTGGTAAGATCTATCTAGTCTCACGATAATTGTGGTAGTATCAGAGAAAATATTTATATAAACTAACATAGAATACATGGCAAGATAAACTGCCACATAAAGTCACAAATTCAGGCTGTTTTCTTGCCCCTATATCTACAAAGAGGCCTGCAGGAGGTAACTCCAGGCAAGGTGCAGAGGCTCTGGGCAACAGTGTACTGCAACACCCATTCTTAAATTATCACTGGTTTGTCTAATCATGATCTCTTCTTTTTTTTTCTCTTGGGTCACACCCAGCAATGATCAAAGGTTATGCCTGGTTCTGCACTCAGAAATTACTCCTGTCAGTGCTGGCGGGACCCGGGTCTGCCTCATGCCCCATACCTATCGCTATACTGTCATTCTAGACTGAATCTTATTTTCTATTCATGTCTTAATGAAGTAGCAACGTTGGGTTGTAGTATATGATACTGGGGATTGAACTCAGGTCTTGGGTCTCACACATGCTAGGAATATGTGCTATCACTTGGGCTATCTCAGCCTTCTTTGCTCTTTTTTGTAAACTTTTCTGTTTCAAAACTTGTACAAATGTGTTCTGAAATCTGTCATTCTGAGTATTTCCTCTGATTTCTGTATAAATGCCTTCATTAACTTTTTTGTTTGTTTTTTTTGGGTCACATCTGTGGTGCTCTGGGATTACTCCTAACTCTGTGCTCAGGGATCATTCCTGGCAGTCAGGCATGACTTACAAAGTTATTGATAGTTGAGTTCTAGGCATACTCAATGCCTAAAATTGGTGTTTCAGCACCAATCCCACTACTAGTGTTGGTGTTCCTCCATCAGTGTTTCCATGCTCTTCCTTCCCTACCCTCCTCCACTCCAATCCCTGGCTGTCACTTGGACAGGCACATTCCAAATTTCACATTTCTACGTTGCAGCTTAGAGTTCGTGTTTCCAGTGTTTTTGAGTTTGTGCTTTGAATATATATTCTTATACCACTAATCACATCACCAGTATAACCAAAACTGTGGTCCCTGTTTCTCTATTACTTCCCCTTCTCAGCTCCTTCCTTCCTTCCTTCTTCTATTTCTTTCCTTCTCTGCCCCTTCCTCCCATTCTCTGGGGTCAAGTCATCTAGGTATCCTCTTTTCATTACATCTCTTCACCCAGTTGTATACTACAGTGAAAGCATCCTGTATTTGTCTGTCTTCTTCTGGCTTACTTCACTCATGATGACATCTTTTCTGTTTCAACCAGGTTGCAGCAAATGGTGTGATTTCATCATTCCTCACAACTGCATAGAATTATATTGTGTATATGTACCACATCTCCATAATCCATTCATCTGTTGTTGGACACCTAGGTTGATTCCATATTAGCTATTGTACTTGGTTCCAGTAATGGTGTGCACATATCCCTTTGATGAACTATTTTTTAATTTATTTTTTTTTTAAGTCCTGGGGTCTCTTAGTTTACTTAAACCAGTCATAGCTGGTCTTGGAGGTAGGTACTGATTTTTTTCTTTATTTTTTTATTCTTGTTGGTTTTGGGAAACATCTAGCAGTGCTTACTCCTGACTCTGTAGTCAAGGATCTCTTCTGGTAGTCTTGGGGGGACCTTATTGGATGCTGAAATGGAACCTTACTTGGTCATGTGCTAGGTAACTTTTTTACTTGCTGTACTATCACTCTGGACCAGACACTGAATTTGGGAGGTGGGGAGTGGGTCACACTTGGCAATACTTTAGGCTTACTCCTGCCTCTGTGCTCAGTGATCACTTCTAGTGGGGCTTGTGGGAACGATAGCTTGCTGGGAACGAACCCTGGTCAGCATCATTCAAGGTAAGCACCCTACCACTGTACTATCTGTTCAGTTCCTACCCTTTATTCCCCCTTCTCCAGGGACTGAGGTTTTTTTTTTTTTTTTTTTTTTCTTTTTTTGGGTCACACCCGGCAATGCTCAGGGGTTTCTCCTGGTTCTGCACTCGGGAATCACTCCTGGCGGTGCTCGGGAACCATACGGGATGCCGGGATCAAACCCGGGCCGGCATGGGCCGACCGCTGACGGCGTGCAAGGCAGATGCCCTACCCGCTGTGCTATCGCTCCGCCCCTAGGGATTGAGTATTTTATGAAGTGTTTATTGCTTATTTTTTGCAACAAAATTTGGAGATTTACCCACATCTTGACCTCAGCCTTTTCCCCTTTGGAGAAGCCTATGTTCTCTCAAACATGTTTATTTTACTTTCTCTCCCTTCACATTTTAAAGTAAGCGTCTCTAAATGAAACTATTTACTTCGTTTAAAAAATATTGACAATAAATTGAATGCTTTGATCTTAGATGCAGATGCTGGTTAAATCACTGATTTGAATTTTCCTTGAATAAAAGAAGAACAGAAATTTTATTTGGGGAGAGTAGGCACTTGCTGAAATAAGACTGTTTAAAACAGTGTTCATCAGCCTTATTATATCTGTGGACCACTGTCAGTCTTGCATTTCAGTCTTCAGACCAGCTGTTAGAACATGGGTGCAGACTAATGGTGTCCAACCTTTCTACAACAGTGTTACTGGCATCAGTACCTGTAGTTAAAGACCACTAATGTAGATAAGCTAATTAGAAAGAAACAGGGATTTTGAGATAGCACAGTGGTTAGGGTGCATGCTTGGCCTGCAGAAACTTATTTATTCAGTTTTATTTTTACATTATACCCATGTTTTATTATATCTGTTTTTTGGTGATACTGATTTTATTTTCTTTATTTCTTTTAATTTTAATTTTTTATTATATCACTGTGAGATATGCAATTACAAAGATGTTCATATATGGATTTCAGTCATACAGTGTTCCAGCACCCATCCCTCCACCAGTGCCCAATTCCCACCATCATTGTCTCCTAATCCCTCCCATCCCCCACAGAATGCGTCTATGGCAGGCACTTCTCTTCTTTCTCTCTCTCTCTCTCTCTCTCTCTCTCTCTCTCTCTCTCTCTCTCTCCCCCTCCCCCACCCCCTTACACGTTGTGGTTTGCAATACATAAATTTAGAGGTTATCATATATATCCTTTTGCCTCCTTTGCCTATATTTTAACCATAACACCATATGACGTGCCTTCCCAGCAGTGCAGAGTTCAAGCAGTCCTTGGAATCAGTACTGCATCCTTAGGCCTTTGGCATTAAACTACAAGCCCAGTTGGCAGAGAATCACTAGTAGTGGCCTCAAACCCTGCTGAGCACTAATTGGTAGCCTTTCCCCCACCCCCAAAAATAAAAGGAACTTAAATTGCCTTAATTACTAACTCTTTGTCCTCTTCTGCTTGTTATTTGTTTTCCCCCTTCTGTGTTTGGGAATTTGATTGATAATAATTTGATTATTTTGGACCTTTAAATAGGGATTATATAACTTGTCCTACATAATGCATATTTAAGGACTGATTTAGGTGTAATGTGCTGAGTTTATTATAGAACAGAGACATTCAAATTACTGAGTTAGTCTGGGTGTAAATAGAAGTGGAGTGTTAGTCTTGCCTTAGCTGATTATTCTTTTTTTTTTTTTTTTTACAGAATTAGTTTGCCTACTATGGTGTCTAGGTGCTAAATCTGGTAGGAGTCTGTCAGTAGCAGCTCAGTAGTGTTTTCATTGTTGTTGAGGTCTCTGTGTTTTTCATGTGCCAGCCACTACTCAAAGCATACTAAGGACATAAATTGACTCCCGTAATTCTCCATAATCTAAATATACCCTGTTATCCTGTCTCTTAAAAAGAATTAACTGAGGCTTTGGGAAATGGATTAGATTAACTTGGATAACATAACACAGTGAGGTAAATTGTAGCCAAAAATTTAACCACGATTGTCTGACTGTCGGGCGCTCCGCCGGGTCCCCGACAGTGCCGGGAAGCGAAGTTCCCTTCTACCTCCGAGCCGGCGAGGAATGGATGAACACTCAGGAATCCGATGCGGTTTTAAAAGGCTTTACTTATCACAGGTTCAGGCATACAAATCAGCAAAAGGAAAAACCCGATTCTTAGGATTCCAGGCTAGAACCCCAGCCACATGTAGGCCAAGATGGCGACCACCACGTGTAAAACTTCCAAGGGGAATAAACGCTCACAAGGCGAGATCCCACCAGGAAGAAGACCGGGAGAGCGGGAACCGGCTAGTTTATACCCCCCAACTCAGACCTTCCTCCCATTGTTATGGAAAGCAGGGAGGGTCCAATGCCCTCAGGTAATCCCTCCCTGCATCTCACCTAGGGCCTTTACTGTGCTAATGTTTTGAGCCGGGAAGGCCTTTGAAATGTAGAGAAGGGGGTTTCTGAGATGGCATGTCACTGTACCAAAGATCAACACCAATGCCAGTTAAATATTTCTCCAAGCCTTCACAAGTCTCCTCTACTTCATTGTAGTTTTATATTTTATCAGGGAGCCATGCTTGTTTGTTTGGAAGCAAACAGCATTTCTCTCTGGTCTAATTACTTAGGTGTCCTTACGTGGCCAGGCTAATATGCTGGTAAGATCTAGCTAGTCCCACGATGATTGTGATAGCATGGGAGAATATTTATACCAGCTAGTACAGCATACATGGTCGGATAAACTGCCACATTTAGACTACCCCCTTATCTACGGAGTGATTTGCGGGAGGCAATCCAGAGCAGATGCAGCGGCCCTTAGGAGTCCTGCAGCATCTGACTATAGACTACTTGTTCTTGGTTTCTTTCTTTCTTTCTTTTTTTTTTTGGGTCACACCCGGCAATGCTCAGGTGTTACTCCTGGCTCTTCGCTCAGGAATTACTCCTGGCGGTGCTCGGGGACCATCTGGTATGCCGGGAACCAAACCCAGGTCGGCCGCGTGCAAGGCAAACGCCCTACCCGCTGTGCTATCACTCCGCCCCATACTTGTTCTTGGTTTCTGTGCTTGACTTTCTGAGTCTGAATCATGGAATAATTTGAGTGCATATTGTATTTATCTCTTAAAACAGAAACTGTAGATTAAAAAATGATATGTCCTATATAGGATTTAAAGATACATAGCAAGGTGGCCCTGAGGGCCAAAGGCATCACATTTGGAGAACAGGAGATCCACACGACTGAGTTGGGGTTTTTTGAAAGGGAGGGGCATTGGGGTCCATGGAGGAGGGAGGTGTGTACACTGCTGATGGGTATAGTTGTGTGCATGGGAAACTGGCATCAGTGATACTGTACTTCACAGAAGCTGACTGGAATTTTGGGTCAGAGGAAAGGAAAAGTACTAAGTGGGATAAAGGTAAGTTTTTAATTTTTTAATGATATATATACAAATTTATATTTACCATGAATAGTTGTTAAACTAGTTTTTAGCTCCACTACATTGTTTTGCCGGTGGTAGGGAGCAGGTGGGGCAGGGGAAATGTTTGGTCACACCTGGCAATGCACAGGAGTTTCTTCTGGCCCTGCACTCAGGAATCAAGCCTGGCAGTGCTTGGGTACTATATGGGATGCTGGGGATAGAACCTTGGTCGGCCATATATAAGCCAAGTGCTAAGCCTGTCTCTCTGACCCAGCATCACTACTTTCATCCTTTACTGGAAGTTGAAAATTTTTCCTTTTCCTTTGTCTAACGTGTGTGTCCAGTAAGTTATTAAATTGACTTGAAGCATATATCTGTGGGACAAAAGAGGCATACATATTACAGTTGGGAAGTTTATATTTTAAGAAAAAGGTAAAGTTTCCTATGTAGGAGGTTGTAGGAGATATCTATCTGTGAAGACATAATTTATTATTTATTTGTAAGACATATAGTCAGTAAATATGAAAGAACTCATTACTGCTGGGAGGGTCAGGATTTGGACTTCCTTCTTATTTAGACTGCAGGCCGCCTAAGTATATGATTAAGTAAACACACAGAAGGGTCCTTTATGACCACCCCAGTCAGTCACTACCTTGCTGTGTTGTTTAAAATTGCATAACCGTTTTATTGCTATTTGTCACTAGCAGGGTAATATAGTCTCCTAGTAGATGGAAGCTCATGAGAATAAGGGCTCTGTTTTACTCTGTTGTTCTAGTAGTACCTGATATATACTATATGTTCAATAACTATTTGGTGAAAAGTTAATTGAAGCATGTAATTATGCAGTGTAAACTCTGTTCTATGGTACAGTGCTACTTTATGTGTAAAGGTATTGAGGATAGGTGATAAATTTTAGTTTCCTAAAATTTTATACTTTGCTTTTCGATGGGAAGGGTATACCCAGTGGTCTGGCTCCTGGCTTCCTGGACTGACATCTGGTAATGCTCTATGACCTATTTGTAGGTATTATATTCAGGACTGTAACTGAATATAAAATAAGTGCCTTAGGGCTGGAGAGGTGTTACAGTGAATAAGGCCTTGCCGGAAGCTAATCTGTGTTCAATCTTTAGCACCACTTTTGGTTCTCTGAGCTCCACCAGGAATGATCCCTAAGTGCAGAGCCAGGCTTAACAGGTGTGACCTCAAAAATAAAGCAACACACACACACACACACACACAGACACACACACACACAAAGATAAGTCCCTTACCGTCTTTCCAGCTCTGAAATTTCATAATTTGTGAGATTTTGACATTTAGTATGATACTTAACTTTGAAGACAAGGAAATTGAACTGTGCTGGTATTGGATTCAGTGGTATATTAGTCTTTGTTCATGAGACTTAAGAAATATGCTGCCAATGGAGATGACAGCCCTTCTGTTAGATTGCCTTCTTGAGAACATTCAATTTCCTAGAGTTAACAAATTCTTTCTGTCTTTTGGCTTTGAGCCACTTTTAGTAGTGCTTAGGCTTATTCCTGACTGCTCTGGGATCATTTCTGGCAGTGATGGGGGGACCTTACGTAGTTGAGGGATTTCAAGATTCTGACGTAGTCCTGTACTGTTCTCTGGCTCCTATCTCAAGTTCCTAACTTAGACTCTCTTTTTTTTTTTTTTTTTTGCCACACCCAGGGATGCGCAAGGATTACTCCTGCCTCAGCAGTTAGTGATGGATAATCCTTGGCAGGCTAGGGGGAGTAGTATGTGGGATGGTGGGATGGAACCTGGGCAGACATTATTCACTGCACTCTAACCACTCTAACCAGCCCCCTTAATTTACACTCTTACCTTTTTTTTAATACTTTGAAGAGTTATAAGGAACTAAATGGTTTTGTTTTTGAGGGCAGATAATTTTAATATAAAAGCCTCTATTCAAGTAAGACTGTTTATAGGTGTTGGACTTTCGTGAAAAAATAAAAATTCTTAAGTTTAAAACAAGTGAAAGAATATTTGGTTTGGAAATGATTTAAAAGTACATTCGTGAAGAGGAGAAGGTTTACCTTGGTAGAAACCGGATACAATGTAATTATGTGACTTGCTAGTCTAGTACAAAGGAACAAACCTGCCTGCTGAACTCAAAAGTTCCTGTGACTTGCTTCATGTTGACACTTCAATCCTCTCAGAATTTTTTTACGCCATTATGCTATAATGCCTTAAAAATGTTAATCTGTTTTACTTAGCATAGTTTCAGGTTTACAAAAAAATTTAAACCGAGTTTATAGAGAATTCTCATTTTCTATTTCTAGTCTTCTTTTAAATTCATGAGTAGTCAAGATTGATGGTGTCCAGAAGCTTGGCCACTACTTCACTGTTGCTATTTTTTTTTTTTTTTTTTTGAGACCTTGGAGTGTTCAAGGTCTTTGCTCTGCTCTGGAAAGGTCTCTGGCAGTGCTTGCTTGGCTGACAAGTGGTGGTGCTAAAGATTTGAAACAGGGCCTACAGAATGCAACTCATTTACATAATTTAGTTTTTAACTCTGGCATTAAAACATTTTGCTTTAAATTTTATTTTGTACTTGAACCTTATAATCGTATCCTACCTGTCATAAATAGGCTTTTCATTTTGCCCCCTTGGCAGGTATATAACAAATTAATTTTATATTATTTGGTCCTAAAAGCTTTTAGGACTTTGAGATTCTGATGTAAATTCCTAAAACTTCTTTCCATACAGCTTCAAGCTTTTTTTTTTTTTTTTTGCTGTTTTGTTTTGTTTGGTCATGCCCCGAAGGGCTTTACTTAGGGACTATTTCTAGCTGTTTCTGCTATAAGCATGCTCCTGCTATTGCTCCAGGGTCATTGCATGTAGGTGATCTAGCAGGGCTTTTGAATGCAAAGTATTTACTACTTCCCTTTGAGCTAGCTTCTTGGCCAAGTTTCAGATCTTTCTGGCTTTAATAGGAAATAAACTTTTTTCTAAATTGCAAGTGAGAGCATAGGACCAAATGAAACATTTTCTCCATTTTGGGTTTGGTTTGATTTTTTTTTTTAATTTTGGTTCACTGGAATTAGGAAAAGGAAACTACACTTTATTTCAGTTCATGGTTTATAGTTAAAAGTGATAATTAAGTTTAGATTCTATACAGTTTAGTTTACCAAGTTTTCGTTTGGTTTAGAAAAAAAATTGGCGTTTTAAGAAAATATTTTATTTTATTTTTTAAAGTATTTTATTATACCACTGTGAGATATACAATTACAAAGATATACAATTAAAAAGTTCATATTTGGGTTTTGGTCACACAGTGTTCCAGCACCCATCCCCTCCACCAGTGCCCGTCTCCCACCACCAATTACCTGGTTCCCTCCCCTCCCCCCCCCCCAGCCTGCCTCCATGGCAGGTTCTTTATTTAAGAAAATATTTTAAAAATGAGTCAAAATTAGTTTTAAAAATATACTAAGGAGTAAAAATTAATATTTAGAAATATTTAATGTAATATATAATTTCTACTTTAGAACCACTAATATAAAATTTGAAAATTTCAATTTTTCTGGCAACCAGAACTTGTTTTTAGGACCTGTGGACCTCTGTTTTTGCAGTGCTGGGAATAGAATTCACATTTTCATACATGCAAGGCAAGTGTTCTGAGCTAAATTCCTAAACCCTGTGCTGTTTTTATGACATGGTATTAAATTTATGCAGTAGAGCTCAGGTTTTAGAGTAAATAAACTGGTCTGACTCCTCTTCGTACACTGTATTGAAGGGGGTTATATTTGACAAATTATCAAAGCGTTTTGAGCACTACTTTCACTTGTTAAATGATTATTTGTACAACATTGAATTGCCATGTAGATTGTCTTCCTTCCTCCCTTTCTCCTTCCCTCCCTTCCTCCTTTCTCATCTCTCCTTCCTCCCCTCCCTTCTTCCTTTCTTCATTCATTCTTTCTTAAACTGTACTAGCTGAACTGCATTTAAGAATCATTTGCATGGTACTGTTAAAGAATAGAGCCCTGAATGCCTTTTGAAGACCTTTTTAGTCTTTCTGCCAATGAAATACTAAAATCTTCAATTTTAGATCTCTAAGGTGTATTGGAAAGTCTACTAAATTCTTAAATTCACAAAAATTCATCATTTGTTACTTGCAAACTATAAAATAGTACTCAAGGAATATACTTCTATATTGTATATGTATATATATCATACTGTATCACTGTCACTGTATCACTGTCTTCCCATTCATCATCAATTGGCTCGAGCGGGCACCAGTAACATCTCCGTATGTCCTGTCTCATGCTAGTAGAGCCCAAGGCCACTTGCTTGCTCCAGGAACATAAAGAGCCTCAAACCATTCCATCAGGTCATGGGAATGAGGTTATAATTGCTACTGGTATTTGGCATATCAAATGCGACATGGGTAGCTTGCCAGGCTCTGCTATGCGGGTAGCATACTCTTGTAGTCATCTCTAAATTCAGCATTTATTGATGAACCGCGCAGCCGCAATAGGCTGGTCTGCTGGGTGGAGTTCTGACCAGGGGGAAGTCCGATGTGGAAAATGGAGGCCCTCATGGAGCTGGGGGGGTTGTCGGGCTTGTTGCAAGGCTCTGCTGGGGTGGCGGGCCAGGGCTAGAACCCGCCATCCCTCCTGGGTGCCTCGTGAGTGGCTGGGCACAGGGAGAACCAGTAGCAGCTCTGCCCCATGTCTGTGAGTCTCTGGATCAGCATACCTGAGCTGGATTTAAAAAAGACTGCGGCAGGGTGGATCTCGATAAGCCAGGCTGTGATAGGCTGGTCTGCTGGGTGGAGTTCTGATGACAGGGAAGTCCGGAAGTCCGCATGTGGAAAATGGAGGCCCTCCTGGAGTGGGGGGTCGTCTGGTTTGTTGCAAGGCTCTGCTGGGGTGGTGGGCCAGGGCTAGAACCCGCCATCCCTCCTGGGTGCCTCATGAGTGGCTGGGCACAGGGAGAGCCAGTAGCAGCTCTGCCCCATGCCTGTGTATTAGATTATAAATTGAACATAGGATCTCAGATCTGCCTCACTCTAGTTCCTACCCATTGGTGCAAAATATTTTGTGTCTCATTAGATTCTATTCAGGGTTGCCTTTAAAGAGCTTGAGAGGTAACCCAAGAGGCTACCTTTGGTAACCCAAAGATCTCATGCTTTACCTGTTGGATTCCTGAGTTCAGTCCCTAGAACTGCTTAGTCCTCTGAGCACCAGTAGAAGCAATCCCCTTCTTCAGCATCACCAGCCCTCTGGATTGGCACAATTGGGTATAGTCTGCAAAAATAAAAATAAAAAATAAATAAATAAAAATTTTGTAAAAATTCTTAGAGTGTTTCATACAAGGCAGTCAGGTTCCACATTCTAGCAATAGTTCATGTTCTGCTTGAGTAATTCTTATATAAATTCAATGGCACGTGTATTGTGCTGAACCCTGTGCTTAGAACTCTAGGGAAGTTTACATGATTTGTGTGATGTCTGGTTTTCCCAAGAATTCTTAGTCAAGTAAGGAGTGTAGACTCTAAAAATTGTTGAACATTGTGCTAAGTTCATAGCAGCACTATTCACAATAGCCAGAACCTGGAAACAACTAGTATGCCCAAGAACTGATGACTGGATAAAGAAACTTTGGTACATCTACATAATGGAATACTATGCAGCTGTTAGGAAAAATGAAGTTATGAAATTTGCCTATAAATGGATGGACATGGAAAGGATCATGTTGAGTGAAATTAGTCAGAAGGAAAGAGAGATGCAGATGACTGCATTTATTCGCATGACAAATATATATATATATATATATATATATATATATATATATATATATATATATATATATATATATATATATATATATATTGTCTCGCATGTGCCAGGACATATTGAGATGTTACTGGTGCCTGTTCTAGTAATCGATGATCTATGGGAAGTCAAGTGATAAAGTGATATATATATATATATATATATATATATATATATATATATACACATACATACATACATACATACATAAATATTATACCAAAATCCAATGTCAGGCGAAATGTGGATCAGGTCTTACCAAAAGTGGAAATTACCACAAACGTGTGGGAGTCAGAGGTTAGGTAAGACAGAAGGGAACATGTGTGAATAAATGTCGAAAGGACTAATACCAACCACTAATACCAACCTAGAACTGGGCATTGAATACAGGCAAAAAATGCACATGATGGCCTCTAAGTTTATGTATTGCAATCCACAATATGTAAGAGAAGGAAAAGAGAGGGAGAGAGAAAAGAGATAAAGAACCTGCCATGGAGGCAGGCTATGGGAGGGGGAGGGAATTGGGGACATTGGTGGTGGGAAATGGGCACTGGTAGAGGGCCAGGTGCTGGAACACTATGTGACCAAAACCTCCAAACACGAACAACGTTGTAATTGTATATCTCACAGTGGCATGATAAAATATTTTAAAAAATAAAAATGGGGTCTTATTATATTGTCAAGAATCTAGAGTTCTTTCTCTTTCATCTTCTATTCATGTTTTTCTTTTTGTAGAAGTGTAATATACAAGAAAACAGCCCCAGAAGCCGATCATTTTCCTCCTCCTCCTCATTTTCCTCCTCCTCCTCCTCTTCTTCTCCCCCTCTTCCCTCCTCCTTCCTTCCTCTTTCCTCCCTTCCCTCTCCTCTGCTCCCCCTCTTCCACCTCCTCCCCTTCCTCCCTCCCTCTCTTCCCTTCCCCCTTCTTCCTGTCATGCCCAGCAATACTCAGGGATTATTTCTGGCTCTGCACTCAGGAATTACTCCTGGTGGCTCCTGGGGGACCATATGGGATGCCAGGGACCATACCTATCTCGGCTATGTGCAAGGCAAATGCCCTCCCTGCTGTGCTATCATTCCAGCCCCTGTTGTTCACTCATCTTATGACCAAAGGAAATTTAGAAATTTTTTTCCATTCCTTTAGATAGACTCTAGGATGGTGAATAGATAGCAAAGAAAAGGCTCTGCTAGAAAGATGATCATATTAATGTTGCATAAAGTTTGTACTTAAGTTAGCGATCTGTTATTTCTCTGCAATAAAGAAACAAAAGGCAGTGTTAAACTTTCCCTGCTAACACTACTTTATAGAACCTTAATGAAAATCTTTGTAATTTCTGTTTAGTCACAGGTGGTTTTTGTTTGTGTTTTTTAGTTCTTGTTTTATATATATAGATGGAGTGGGGGTCATCTGTCAGACGACCCCCACTCCATGAGGGCCTCCATTTTCCACATCCGACTTCCTCTCGTCAGACCTCCACCCAGCAGACCAGCCTATCAGCGCCTGGTTCGCGAGGCCGCCAGCGGCGCGGTTCATCATCAATGCTGGACTTAGAGATGCCTACAAGAGTATGCTACCTGCACGGCAGAGCCTGGCAAGCTACCCGTGTTGTATTTGATGTATATGCCCAATACCAGTAACAATTATAGACCTCATTCTGGAATGGATTGAGGCTCTTTATGTTCCTGGAGCAAGCAGATGCCTTGGGCTCTACTAGCATGAGATAGGACATATGGAGATGTTACTGGGGCCCGCTCGAGCAAATCGATGATGAACGGGAAGACAGTGATACAGAGACAGTGATATATATATATATATATATATATATATATATATAGAGAGAGAGAGAGAGAGAGAGAGAGAGAGAGAGAGAGAGAGAGACATTGAAATTTCTATTTACATCATGACCCTGTTCTTGAGTTGAAAGGAGGTTTTTTAGAGACATGATACTGGCTTAGTATCAGCATTATGACTTGTTAACATCTCTGGAAAAGGTATTGCAGTTACTGCTTTTTCTCACCACACTCGTCTCCTTAAGGAAAAGAAAATCAAATGTCAAAAAGGTATGTTTGACTTAAAAAAATACCATTCATGTGAAACTAGAGTACCGTCTACAGAAACTTAAAATGCTTGAAGTGATCTTTTGATTTTTACATGCAACTATATACTCTGGTGTGGACCATGACCATATTTATTCATCTTGGGGTAGAATTGTCTGAGTGAGGAGTACCCTGGGAAGACTTGGTAATGAAACAACAGAGGAGAGTATTTGAAGCCCAGGAATGCTTGAGCCTAAGACACATCCGGCAGAGCAGAAACCAGCTTTCCCTGTTGCGCAGCCACAGAGTAGCCGCACGATATACCTCCAAATTACCGAGAATATTCTACCCACCCCTCTGAGAGAGCCCCACAAAGTAATGAGAATATAGCGCCCTCAAGACAGAGCCTGGCAAGCTGTCCGATGCGTGTTCGCTATGCCAAATCCAGTAACAGAAATGTTTATTTTCCTGACCCTGAAAGAGCCCTTAATACGGCAGCAGTAAGAAAGGTGAACAAGCAGTGCCTGATAAAATTTTACGGCCATCCAAAACGAAGAAGGACTAAAATGACCGTCTGTACTTTCAATGCACGTATGCTGGCATCGGAAGCATATATTGAGGATCTGATGGTGCAAGCACAAAAGATTAAGTACGACATCATTGGTCTGACTGAGCCTAGGGAGGCGTCAGTTGCATCATGCTGTATTTGACACGGAGAAGAATTGTTCCTTGGAACATGCGACAAAGAGGCGTCAGTGGCGTCGGTGTCCTTGTCAACACGAACATGGCGTCAACATTGATTCATTTGAATGCCTGACAAACCGAATAGGACGATTACACTTGAAGAGATGTGGCCCACTGCCAGCAATTTCTATCTTCATTGTCTATGTACCAACATCCACATACAAAGAAGATGAAATTGAGAAATTCTACATGGAATTGGAGGAGTTCTATAAAAAAGATCACACCTTCTACAAGATCATAGTTGGTGATTTTAATGCCAAGATAGGACTGAGAAGATTGGCTGAAGAACTCCACATCGAGACCCATGGCCTAGAATGGAATGAACAGGGTGAGAGACTATCTGAGTTCATCATGTCCACCAAGACCATTCATGGGACTCACAGTTCCAGAAGGCTGAAGCGAAACGTTGGACATGGGAGTCTCCTGTTGGAAAGTGCCACAATGAAATTGACCACATCATCTTCAATCGACCGTTTAGTCTGACCCATATTGCTGTCGTCCCCAAATTCCAAACAGGATTGGACCACCGTCTCCTTCGTGCAAAATTCTACTTCCTGCAACGGGAGAAAAGGCTGCAAAGTTTAAGAAGAGAATTCCCAGAACGACCACCAACTGGGAACTCTTTGGCACCATTGCAGCAACATGGGAAGATACCATCATTGACGACATCGATGAAGAATACAACCGACTGGTTCAGCACCTCCATGATTGTGCGAAGAATGCCGAGAGAGAGAGAGAAAGACACAAAAGGACGCCTGTCTTCAGACACTCTTGAGCTCATTCGCCAATGTGGCAAGGCGCGAGCCTCAGGAGACCAAATGCTAACATCCAAGTTTGCTAAACGGTACAGTGAAGTGATAAAAGAAGACCTCAAAGACAGAAGAGCAGAAATACTGGAAGATGCAGCAGAAGCCGGGAAAAGCATTCGCACTCACCCGCCTGTCCTTCACCAACTATAAGACCAAGATGACTGCCCTCCGACGCCTGATGGATCTATCACATCTTCCAGAAAGACAATGGAGAGCGGCATGGAATGCCTTCAAAGGCATCGAAGAAATAGCTAAAAGGACAAAGAACCTCCGGCTCCTGGCACATCTCTTCAACTCCACCGTTCTCCCTGCATTAACATACGCCTCAGAGACCTGGGCCCTACGGAAGCAGGATGAGAATGCTATTTGGGTCTTCCAGAGAGGAATCGAAAGAGCTATGCTTGGAATATCACGCCTCACTCAAGTGAAAGAAGGAATCGAAGTTCTGACCTCCGTCGCTATTCCAGAATCAGGGATGCTGTCTCGTTTGCCAAGGGGTCACAAATCAGATGGGCTGGACATGTAATGTGATTTTGAACAACTGCTGGACTAGATCCTTTACCGACTGGATCCCACGGGATGCAAAGATCACATGGCCGCCCACCTACAAGATGGTCAGACTTCCTTGTCAAGACCCTGAAGGAACGATTTGAGGCTCTTCATATTCCTGAATCAACCAGATGCCATTGGGCTACATTGGCACGTGATAGGGTCCAATGGAAATGTTACTGGCGCCCCGCTTGAGCAAATCGATGAATAATGGGATTCAAGTGATCAAGTGAAGGAGATAGAAAGTTGTTCTTAAGGAATTGAGAGCTGTGTTGGCGTGTATCATTCTGGTGTATGCTGCAGATGCTTTTCAGTAGAAATTGTTCTGTTGAATATCATCATTTTATTGCCCCAGGAGGAGCCTGTTGTGGGTTATACATTTAAGATTTATGTGTTGTTAAAATTAGGCAATTTTAATTCTATTTTCTGATCATGCTAAGAAATTCTGTCCACCTGAATGAATTTTAACTGTAGTAGAGGAATCCTCTGGCCAGAGAGAGAAGCCAGGGACCAATCTGTTCCCACTGCTCTGCTGTTGCTCTGGAAGACTGACAGATTCTGGAGATGGATATTTTGTTAACAACATGAGATAGGCAGATGAGAAAATTTGGTATTGTACAAATTGGTAATTTCTTTTAATGAGACTATTTGTTATGATTTTTAGCTTTGCATGAGGATTTTTGGCTTCTTAGGAGCATTGCTTAAAGTGTTACTCTGTTGCTGTAATAAAAAATTACTGGCTTTTCATTAGTAGATGTTTAATTGTTAAACATTACAGAATCAGTTGTTTTATACTTTTATTTACCACAGGCTTTTGTTTTGGGACATTTTTATAACATGTTGCCAGAATATCTTTAGAAACAACTCTTTTGTTGCTAATTGAGTATTTGTGGTTTGAAAACTGTAAAATGTTATTCATTTATTCTCTTACTACTTCAGAGTTTATCTTTCCCATTATACTGTTAGAAACTTCCTGCTATATTATTAGAGAGGGTAATACAGTATATGAACTTAGTTTTTCAACTGTAATAGGAAGTTTGTAAGCTATAGCACGGCAGCATATAGGCAAGAGTAAGAGTACTGTTAAGTTGAATAAGTTAGTATGTCTTAGTTTTGTTTTCCTCATTTGCATACTAAACAGTATATTCTGGCATTCTATTTTAAGTATTGGAAAAATAAATTGGAAATTTTGTTGTAAACAGTGAGATTTTATACAGTTGTTATTTTGTTTTCTGAGACAGGGCTCTACCCCATGGGCCCTGGTTGGTTGGTTGATGGTTTGACATAGAAAAAGACTGGGCCCCCGGGATGAACACAGAGCCACGGCAGAGCCTGGCAAGCTACCTGTGGTGTATTCGATATGCCAAAAACAGTAACAATAATGGACCTAATGCCCAATGAATGGAGATGTACTTGTGTCCGCTCAAGCAAATAGATGATCAGTGGGAAGACACATGATACAAGTGAGCCAGCAATTACAGCGCTCAGTGTGACATGCTTTTCTGCGACACAGTAGCTGCTCACTCCCTCATGTGCTTCTGATGCTCTGTCAAGTCATACCCCTTGTTATCTGGTTGTCCTGCATAGCTCTGCTACTTCAGCTTTTGATGGAGCAGTGTGAAGAACTTGCTGATTTATGAATAAAGTTCAAGAATGAGTGAGGTGAATAACTGTGTGTGCTTAGGAATACTTAGGAATGTTATCATTTCCGGTATACTTAGGAATGTTATCAGTATAGCCAGTTGAATTTCAGCACTTTTCCCTCACAGTTTGAAAGAGTAAAATAGAATTTCTGCTAAAAGAGTTGTTTTATACTAGAGCTCTAAGAGTGTGAAGGATTACTCCTTGTCTACACCTAGTCACAGTTTAAAAAACTTAGAGAAACTTTAAATGTTCTTTTCTCTTGGACCACACTTGACAGTACTCAGGGTTTACTCCTGGCTGTGTTCAGGGATCACTTCTGGCAGAGCTTGGAAGTCTATATGGGGTGCCTGGGATTGATGGACCTGGGTTAATTGTGAACAAGACAAGCACCCTGCCTGCTGTACTGTCCTTGGTTCAGCTTTTGAAATTTTAACGGAATTTGTGCTTCCTATATGAAAGTCATAATGCCTGAATAGATGTACCAGGGATTAATAGTTGAGGTTGAAGAAATGTTCAATTTCAAATTCTTCAACAACTGGTTCGTGTACCCCTGAAACTTTTTGGCTTTTTGGGGCACACCCGCAATATTCAAGGGTTACTCCTGTCTCTGCACTCAGGAATTACTCCTGTGGTACTTGGGGGCTATATGGGATGCTGGGGATCAAACCCAGTTTCCCCACGCAAGAGAAACATCCTACCCACTGTACCTGTCGCTCTGGCTTCTACCCTGAAACTATATAATAGTTTGAGGGGTACACTAAGCTAATTTATTTAAAAATAAATAAATAAATATACACATATTTTTTTAAAGAGTAGTATTCTGTTTCATTTTGCTTGGTGGTGTATGTATGAGATGTTAGGAGTGGCTCCTTGCAGTATTTAGGGAGGTACTCACTGTGAGGCAATACTTAACCAAGCCAGACTGAATAGCTCAATGTTAGCATCCAACTACATAGTGCTCCTTTTGTCTCCTGTGTTGGGAACCACCAGAGCCACAGACCTTCAATTTTAATCTCTCTCTCTCTCCACCCCGAATTTTGAGCTACTCAGGAATTACTTTTAGCAGTTCTTGGGGAGGTGGAGGGGATACATATGGGATGCTGTGGCTCAAACCCAGGTAGACTGCGTGCAAGACAAGCCTTACCTGTTGAACTGTCTCTACAGCTCCAAATTTTAATTTTTTTTTAAAATCTCACTTCTAGATCCCTTCATTTAGAATTTTCAATGTTCAGAGACTGATGTTTATTGTTAGTACTGTAGCACAGGTAACGATAGGCTTGTTTTACGAATGAGTAGCAAGGTTTACAGTCTGCCGGCAAATTTGTAGTTAATAATATCACATGCGGGAAAAGGGGACTCTCATCCATTGTTGGTGGGAATGTCAACTAGTACAACCTTTTGGGAAAACAATATGGACATTCCTCAAAAGACTAGAAATTGAGCACCCATTTGACACAACCATACCACTCCTGGGGATATACCCTGGGGAGCCAAAAACACACAGCGGAAACACCATCTGCACTTTTATTTTCATAGCAGCACTATTTACAGTAGCCAGAATCTGGAAACAACCAGTGTGCCCAAGAACTGACGACTGGATAAAGAAACTGTGGTACATCTACACAGTGGAATACTATACAGCTGTTAGGAAAAATGAAGTTATGAAATGTGTCTATAAATGGATGGATACAGAGAGAATCATGTTGAGTGAAATTAGACAGAAGGAAGACAGATATAGAATGACTGCATTTATTTGCATGACATAAATATATATATTTATATCACTTGAATCACTTGTCTTCCCGTTCATCATCGATTTGCTCGAGTGGGCGCCAGTAACATCTCCATATGTCCTGTCTCATGCTAGTAGAGCCCAAGAGCATCTGCTTGCTCCAGGAACATAAAGAGCCTCAAACTATTCCATCAGGTCATGGGAATGAGGTCAATAATTGTTACTGGTATTTGGCATATATGGTAGCTTGCCAGGCTCTGCTGTGCGGGTGGCATACTCTTGTAGTCACCTCTGATCTCCAGCATTTATTGATGAACTGCACGGCGCAGCCACGCCGAACCGGGCTGTGATCAGCTCTTCTGCTGGGTGGAACTCTGATGAGTGGTCGGTCTGGATGTGTAAAATGGCAGCCCTCATGGAGTGGGGGGCTGTCTGGCTTCTTGCCCCGCTCTGCTGGGGTGGTGGGCCAGGGCTAGAACCCGCCATCCATCCCGTATGCTTCATGATTGACTGGGCACAGGGAGAGCTGGTAGCAGCTCTGTCCTATGTCTGTATTGGTATCATAATATATATGGGATGGCAGGTTCTAGCCCTGGTCCGCCAGCCCAGCAGAGCCTTGCAACAAGCCAGACGACCCCCACTCCATGAGGGCCTCCATTTTCCACATCCAGACTTCTCCCTGGTCAGAACTCCACCCAACAGATCAGCCTATTGCGGCCGCACGGTTCACCAATAAATGCTGGATTTAGAGATGACTACAAGAGTATGCTACCCGCACGGCAGAGCCTGGCAAGCTACCCGTGGTCGTATTTATATGCCAAATATCAGTAACAATTTTAGACCTTATTCCCATGACCTGATGGAATGGTTTGAGGCTCTTTATATTCCTGGAGCAAGCAGGTGCCCTTGGGCTCTACTAGCATGAGACAGGACATATGGAGGTGTTACTGGTGCCCGCTCGAGCCAATTGATGATGAATGGGAAGACAGTGATACAGTGATACAGTGATAGCAATATCCAAGGTCAGGCGAAACATTGATCGGGAAGTCTTGTCAAAGGTGGAAATTACCATAAACGTATGGGAGTCAGAGGTTAGGTAAGACAGAGAAGGGAACAGTTTGTGCTAATAATTGTCAAAAGTACTAATACTAACCTACAACTGAGTATTAAATACAGGCAAAAGATACACGTGATAACCTCTAAGTATATGTATTACAATCCACAATATGTAAGAGGAGGGAGAGAGAATTAGAGAGAAAGAGAGCAAAGAGATAAAGAACCTGCCATAGAGGCAGGCTAGGGAGGGGGAAAAGGTATTGGGGACATTGGTGGTGGCAAATGGGCACTGTTGGGGGGTGGGTGCTGGAACACTGGATAACCGAAACCCAAACTTGAACATCTTTGTAATTGTCTATCTCACGGTGGTATAATAAAATATTAAAAAAAAGTAATATCACAATTAAAATTAGTAATTTTTGAGTGTAGAATTATTTGGGATTTAGAATAAACATTTTTTCCACAAGTTTTTAAAGTTTACTTAGGAGGTGATATGCTAAGGGAGAATTTGAAAATTTTTATTAATTGCTTTGTGTGGACTTGTGTAAAGAAATCATTTTTCAAGATAGCTAGCTGTCTGTGATATAGAATCTGTGTTTCAGCTGTTTAAATTATAACTGTTCCTTGGTTTTGTATCTTTTATAAAGTCTGTCTTACAAGTGAGCATTCATCACAGATAATGACTTTGTGTCTACCTCTCTGAATTTAAATAGCTATAAATACTAGTTACAGTAGGCTAATGTGATATTCATTTATCTAGCAGTCTTATATTTGATAGAATACTCAAACCATTAGAAAATTAAATTATTTTGGTGCTTTCATGTGTACGCACAAATATAGTCTTGGATTAGTATATAGAATTAAATATTACTTATTTCCTTATTAGATTAGTATGAATTAATTTGTATTTTAAAATGACATCAGCAGAGCCTGGCAAACTACCTGTATTTGATATGCCAAAAACAGTAACTCGAATAGACCTCATTCCAATGACTTGAAGGGATGGTTTAAGGCTTTTCATGTTTCTGGAACGAGCAGAGGCCCTTGGGCTATACTAGCACACACAGGGGCAAATGGATGTGTTACTGGTACCCGCTCGAGCAAATCGATGAACAACGAGAAGACAAATAATGCAAGAAAAGTGACATGGAAGAATAACAAAGGAAAAAAAGATGAAAATGTGTTGTCAGTGAGCCTAAGAATTTATGCTGAGAACTGGTTCAGAATGTTGGGGAAGGAGGACAAAGCACATCATAATGGCTGTGTATTTGTAGTCATAGAATTCTGTGGATGTTTTAAAAGTAACAAAGAACATCTTGTAAAGTTTTTTTTTTAATTTGGTTTTAGATATGGTTTACAATAACCAAAGAGGTCAGAGAACAAGATTATTGTGATTTTGCCTCGTTAAGCAGGAGGTGACTCTTGAGCTTGAGCTGAAGAGAATTTTTGGATTATTACTGGGGTTGAGGGAAGGTAAGGCTGGCTGGAGAGATATAGTACAGTAGTGCTTGTCTTGCTCAAGCAACCAACAGAGTTTGATCCCAGAGCATACATACATGGGTGTGGTATCCCCAATCCTCTCTTCCTCACCCCAAAAAATAAAGTGAGGAAGAAGATGTTGAGTGGGCAGAGTCCCCAGAGCTAGCTAGAAAGCTACTTGTGAAGCAGCTACTCATAAGAAATCGTAATAATTGAGACTGGAGTGATAGCACAGTGGGTAGGGCATTTGTCTTACATGTTGCTGACCTGGGTTCGATCCCCAGCATCCCATATGGTCCCCTGAGCACCACCAGGACTAGTTCCTGAGTGCAGAGCCAGGAGTAACCCCTTAGCATCGCTGGGTGTGACCCTAAAACAGTTTTTAAAACATATTAAAAATTCATTTTTAATATTAAAATTCATTTTTACATTTTACATTTCTCACACTCTCAAACTAGAATTCTTATGTTCCCTTCCCCATCTGACCATTTTTGACCTTCACTTGTGTATATGTGTTTAATCTGCTTATATTTGTATATCTTGTATATGTGTGTATGTTATGTTTATGTTTCATAGAAATAAGATAATTAGAAGCAAAAATTTTAAAGGTATAGTGCTCTGAATATTGTCATCAGCATATATAGAAATTTTCAGTTGTATTTATTTTCAGGTAATATAAGGAAGCCTTAAAAAACTAGGACATACATAATTAAAGGATTCAAACCCTGGTTGGGACCACTACTTGCTTTTTTATCATAAGAAAATTAGTCTTGGGGCCGGAGCGATAGCCCAGCGGGTAGGGCGTTGCTCGCACGCGGCGGCCTATGCCGGCCCGGGTTCGATCCCCCGGCGTCCCATATGGTCCCCAGAGCACTGCCAGGGAGTAATTCCTGAGTGCAGAGCCAGGAGTAACCCCCTGAGCATTGCTGGGTGTGACCCAAAAAGCAAAAAAAAAAAAAAAAAAAAAAAAATTTGTCTTTTCATTACCTTTAGTATGGCAATAGTACTGTCTACCTCATGGGGTTGTTTTCATTTAGTGAGCTGTGTATATAAAGAAAGCATGGTCTATAGAATGAATAAATGGTAATTTAAAAATTACTTAAAACAAAAGCATAATTGAAATAAGTATGTGTCAAACTAAGATGAGAATTTAAAAAAAACAACCTGGTAAAAAATATGGATTATTGTGTGCATCACGGCAATTTGTATATTCTTTGCACCTCATTTTAATTTCTTTCTCCCCTCCTATAGGAGACAAGGATGGCAGCAAGGTAACCACGGTCGTGGCAACTCCTGGACAGGGCCCCGACAGGCCACAGGAAGTCAGCTATACCGATACAAAAGTGATTGGAAATGGATCATTTGGTGTAGTATATCAGGCCAAGCTTTGTGATTCAGGAGAACTGGTTGCCATCAAGAAAGTGTTGCAGGACAAGAGATTCAAGGTAAAATTCAGAATTTCATGTATTTGTTTCTATGAATGCATGTAATTTTTTTCAAGTGTTAATTTTGCTTTATATTTTATGTCATGCACATTTTTTTTCTAGTTTAACTATAGTAGTAAATTAATTTTCCATTGTGTGCTTTGTAGGAATAAAGCTTACTGGACGAGGCAGTATTTTTTGAACCCGTGCTTTAAGTTATTTATGTTATGATGGGCAGATTAAAAATATCCTAATGGATGCTTAAAAACAATGTGACATCTGCTTTGGGCCTCATTGCTCTAGGAGAGAGAAACACTGCCTGTAGAGAAACAGTACCCAGAACTTGCGATCATTTGATAGTTAATTATTCTTAGAAAGTTGGACTCTGTAGGGGCCAGAGCAAGTAGTACAGCATGTAAGGCATTCACCTTGCACACAGCTGACTCCGATTTTAATCCCTGCCACCCCATAAAGGCCCTGGTACTCCACCTGATCACAGCCAGGCATAGGTCCTGAGCACTGTGAGGTGTGGCCCAGCCCCAGATACTGAGTCTCTAGTGCAGTAGTAGCATTTCCATCCCATTCCCCCAGTACATCTTTTCTTTGCTGTTTTCTTGGGTCTTGTTTCATCTGTCTCTGGAAACCGGCAGTTCCAGAAGTTTAGTTTCATTTCTTTTAGCATCTCTTCCTAAACTTTTTGGTGGCTTTTATCTTTTATTATTATTAAACATTATTGTTAATTATTGTTTTATAGTTGTATCAATATTGCTGTTTTATACTTAGCAGTGCTGCTACGGCATGCCAACTACTAATGTGCCATGATCCCTCAACCATTATCCCAAGATCCTCTTCTTTACCCTTCTTTACACCATTTCTTCAGGTGATTCAGTGCATAGGTGTTGTGAGTCATTTTTGTGTTATGGTATACTGAAAAGTCAGGAGACTTAGGGTCTAATCAAAGCTCTACCATTAATACACTATCAACTCTGTTCCTCTTGTAGCTTAGTTCTTACCTCTTTCACGAGTATATTGCTAAATGTTCTCTGTGACAGGTATGGGAAGTATGTACTTAAGTAAAGAATCTACTTCTTCCCCAAAAAGGTAGATTCCTTGGGTGACTTGTAAATAATGTTGAAGATTAACTAACTCTTATCTTTACCAGTTATGTTAGAAGGTGATTTGATTGAGCAGTGTAGGGAGCAATGCAGGTAGTCTTGAGAAAACAGCGTTTCCCTCACCATGGTCACCTGGGAACCCTCTGGGTGGGTTAGGACTTATAAAGTTTGCTATGAACAGCATCTCTCCCTCCCTCTCTCCCCTTCCCTCCCTCCCCCTCTCTCCTCTCCCTTTCCTTGCTTTTTGCACCTTTGATCTACTTGGAACAAGAACTGGTCCCAACCCTGTAATTGCTTTCTGCAAGAAAGAGAAAGTCAGTCCTAACCTCTGTCCATGTTTTCCAGCAACTTTGCCTTTCCCTGTCACTGTCACTGTCTTCCCGTTCATCATTGATTTGCTCGAAGCAGGCACCAGTAACATCTCCATATGTCATGTCTCATGCTAGTAGAGCCCAAGGGCATCTGCTTGCTCCAGGAACATAAAGAGCCTCAAACCATTTCATCAGGTCATGGGAATGAGGTCAATAATTGTTACTGGTATTTGGCATATCAAATACGACATGGGTAGCTTGCCAGGCTCTGCTGTGCGGGTGGCATACTCTTGTAGTCACCTCGAATCTCCAGCATTTATTGATGAACCGCACAGCTGCAAGAGGCCGCGAGAGCCGGGCTGTGATCAGCTCTTCTGCTGGGTGGAGTTCTAACGAGAGGGAATCTGGATGTGGAAAATGCGGCCCTCCTGGAATGGGGGGTCGCCTGACTTCTTGCCTTTCCCTGCAGAAATGAATTTTAGGAGGAAATAAACTAGTGAATAAAAAGTCCTATTTAGAAAAGAGGGTATGGGAGTGAAGCAGAGATGAAGAGAAAGGAGAAGGATACTAGGGAACGTACTGCCAGTTACCAGGCAATTTCTTTTAGTTTTATTATTTAAAAAAAATTCCCAAATCTTTTTTTGTAGGATTGTTCCATCTCTATTTTCTTGCAAGAGTTATATTATCTCAAATTGGCAGGAGTTCTTAGCTCCTGCCAAGCGAATCAGATTCAGATTCTCTGAAATCTGAGAATTTCAGATATTCACAATCTTAAGATCCATTGGGAATCTTCCTTTTTGGTTCCCATTTCATTTAGTTTTTTTTTCTTTCAGTTGTTTTATTTTCCTTCTAATTCAGTCTATTTAATTTTCTCCTTCCTTATAGCCAGTTACTATCAAATGTAATTTTATGATTTTTGTTTTGGGGCCACACCCAGTAGTTCTCAGGGCTTATTCCTGGTTCTGTGTTCAGAGGTCACTTCTGTGTTTGGAGAACCACATGCAGTGCTGAGGATGGAACCTGGGTTGTGGCTGAAATGACTACATTCAAAATAATTTTCACAGTTCAGTTTGGTCAATCATGGCCACAGGGCGCCCACATCTTTCATTTTTGGTATTCTCCAGGGGATGCACACTTTGGTTGTGAGAGTCACACATACTTGACTGTGATGCTCTAGAGATCACAGGCTCCATTGCAGCTTTGGAAGTCCCTAACAACTGCTGCCAGGACTATCTTTGGTGCATGGAATTGAACTTGAAACCTTAAGCTATTAAAGCAGAACTTATCCTTAGCTATTTCTTGGACCCAAATATAATTTTTTGTTCTGTTAATTTTATCACAAGGTAAAATATCAGAGATCCTAGTTTACATTTTGCTTTTGTTTTATACTTCCTCGAAATCATTGCATATCAGCTCAGAAATTTTCTCACACTTTATAAAAAGCCTGGCAAGCTGCTTGTGTCGTATTTGATATGCCAAATACCGGTAACAATTATAGACCTCATTACCACGAACCTGATGGAATGGTTTAAGGCTCTTTATGTTCCTGGAGCAAGCAGGTGCCCTTGGGCTCTCCTTGCATGAGACAGGTCATATGGAGATGTTACTGGGGCCCGCTCGAGCAAATCGATGATGAACGGGAAGACAGTGACAGTGACAATGATATAAAAATGTGCCTAATATTGCTAGTTGATTTAACCATTCTTCTCTCTATGGATACTTGTTTTTTAGTATTTTGCAGTCTTCAGGAGTTGTGGTATGAATAACCTTGTGACATGTTCTTTTCCCTACTACAGTTCATAGTAAATGAAGATAAAGAGGACAGAAGTATTGAAACATAAGCATATTTTGCTTATGGCAAAATTTCTCTCCATAAATACTGTACCAAAAAGGGTTGATGAGAGAGTCCATCATTAAGGCACTTGTCAACTGACCATGTATCAGTCCCTTTTACCCATACTGCATGGTCCCATGCAGTATAGTACCTGGAACTATACTGTCCCAAGCAGTACCTGGAACTGTTCCCAGTACTGGAACTCCAAACTCTGAGCACAGTTAGGAGTAGCTTCTGAGTACAAAGCTGGTAGTAGTGTCCAGGCTATCTCTACCCAAAATACCCTATCACTTCTATTCAAAACACATCGGTCTATAATAATTTTCCAATATGAATGCTCTCCAATAATATATGGAGATATCTTTACCCATATCTATGACAGGACATTGTTTTATTTAATTTTTGCCTATCTGGATAGGTGTAAAAAATGGAACTTACTGTACTTTAATTTGTGATGTGTTATAAGAATTTTTTAAAGCATCTTTTTTATCTACTAAAATTCTATTTTCTTTGTATTTTTGAGTGCATCATATCTGTTTTGTAGACCTGTAAAAATTTTTGTCTTCTCCACTTTAAGGAGCTCTTTATTATAAGTGAAAGAAATATGTAGTATTTTTATTTTGTGTTCTCCCTATTACCTCTTATGTACAATCAAATTTCCTTCTTCATACCTGTAGTTTGAGTTTTTACTAGAAAGCCTTTTCTTTATAAAGATTTTCATTATAGGAAGCCTTTAACCTCAGGCTCTTTTCCTCCTTTTGAAGGGGTGGAAGTCACACCCAGCAATACTCAGGAATTATGCCTGGAGGTGGTTTATTCTATATGGGATACCTGGAATTGAACCTGTAGTAGTGTACACAGTAGTTGCCCTACCTGCTGCACTGACTTTCTGGTCCTCATGTCAAGCCTAAGAGAATCTACGTTTTGTTTCAATAGTTGTAATAGTTTGCTTTCTGCATATAGATCCTTGATTAATGTGAATTATCTTAAGTTTAAAATCATTAACCATGTCTTAGTGTAATTTATTGAAAATTATTTGATATGTTGCTGTTATTTTTATTCCAGATTCCCACATATTTTTCTTAGTCCATTTCTGGACTTTCCATTCTTACTCAAGACCACTTTTATATTCCTATATTTTTGCCACACTAGGGTTCTTTATATTTTGTTTTAATACTTATAGGGCTAAATTTGCATTTGTAGCTGTTCTTCTTTTGTATTTGTTCCTATTTTTCATATGAACATTGACTCACTCCATGGGGAAAATAACTTGCTGACTTTAAAGTTGTAATATTTTTAGCTTTATAAGTTGACTTAGGGGAGATGTTGAATTTGTTCAGGTGTAAGAGAATTTTTCCATTTGTTCAAGTATACTTTTGTGTCTTGAGTTATTTATATAGGTTTTTGATAATTGTTTATTCCTGTTTGTTGCTATTAGGTTTTTTTTTTTTTTTTTTTTGCTTTTTTTGGGTCACACCCGCAATGCTCAGGGGTTACTCCTGGCTCTGCACTCAGGAACCACTCCTGGCGGTGCTCAGGGGGCCATATGGGATGCCGGGATTGAACCGTGCCAGCACAGGCCAGTCGCGCGCAAGGCAAACACCCTACCCACTGGACTATCGCTCTGGCCCCTATTGTTGCTATTAGTTTTATTATTGTTTTCATTTTCCTTTAATTCCTTTTTTGTACTAAAAGGTGGTGCCTTAATACCATTCTGAGTTCCCTGCCCCATCCCCCACTGTATTACCCACTTATGTGGAACTTTGAGTATTCTTGTTCTTCTTGCTAAATGTTTTATGCTAAAAAATAAAAGTAAGGTATATTGATCAAGGCATTTCTCTAAATTACATTAAATGAAGGAGTTTTCCTGGAAAGTTATATTTCAAGTTTCACATCTGCTATTTACATAACTGCTGTCTAGGAATGCATTAAATAATTATTTCTAGAAATAGGCTTGAATAGGGTTTTTTCCTTGTACAATTAAATAATAAAGCCAAGCTGCTGACTTTGCTCTTGTCAGTGAATTCAATTTGTTTTCGAGGGAAAACAAGACAGAAAGATTAGGATAAAAAGAAAACTAGGAATAATTATCTCAGCATTAGCAATAATTATAATCTATAAGTTATTGAGCTTTTTTCTAAGAAATGTTTTGTACAGGATTTATTTCGTGAGTTTTTATTTTCAGTGTGAATTTTTCTGCTGACCTCATAACAGATAAATTAGAATAAATTAAACTCAGTTCACTTGTTTGAAAGTGGTTATGACAGAAAATGCTTATGTTGCAAGGGTAGAGTTCAGCCACGTACCTCATGTGGGCGACCTTTGGTAGTAGAGCAGGGAGATTAATCGATTCTAGCAGCTGCTGTGGGTGATGGGACTGTATTTTCTAATTGAAGACATATAAGTTGCATTTTAAATTAGTGATCTTAGCTTCATTAACTATTCATTCCTGTTCTCATTTGAGCTGAATCACAGGTGTCAGGTCTCCTGCTTGGTTTCACTTGCTCTGTTGAGATGTGGAGGCAGAGATATGAAATGTAACATTTTCTATTGTGATTGTTTTGTTTTGTGACCATACCCGATGGCACTCCTGGCTTTGCTTTAAGGGTCACTCCTAATAGTGCTCTGGGGACTTATATCCAGTACCAGGGACAAACCAGGGTTGGTTGACAGCAAGGCAGTGCTTAACCTCTTTTTTTTCTCTCCAGCTTTGTGAGCACTATTTTTAATAAAGTCACAAAGAGAGATGGTATCTAATTCTGATCCTTAGAAATAGGATTATTCTCTACATATGATGCCAGATAAATAAGACCTTGTTATATACATAAATTATATAAATATACAAATTTATATATCATCAAATAATATATACATAAATATATATTTATATACATGATTTCATCGCTTTTCACAGTGCAGCATTTCACTATATAGAATAATGCACAGCTGTGAAAAAGGACAAAATTATGTAGTTGCCTCTACATAGGTGGAACTCAAGGGTATCATGCTGAGTGAATTCACTCAGAAAAAAGCAATAGATACAGGAGCGGTTAGGGTGCTTGCCTTGCCTTGCATATGGCTTCCTGGGTTCAATCTCTGGCACCCCATGTGGTTCCATTAGTTAAGCAGGGAGTGAACCCTGAATACTATCAGATGTGTGTCTCCTTCCCCCAACCCACAAACTGAAACCCCAAACAACAAAGGGATAGATACAGAATAATGTCTCCCATGTGGGGATTAAAGATATAAAGTATGGGAGCAGCAAATGTCCAGAGGCAGCAGAAACTGGAGAGTTGGTCCATAGGACTTCATGTGGCAGTGTAGGATGAGTGGGGAGACAAGTAGACACTCTGGTAATAGTAGTGGTGTTGGAATGACTTATGCATGAAGCTATCACTAACAGTTATAAATAACAGTACTTTAATAAAGATAGAAAAAAGGGGCCAGAGTGATAATACAGCAGGTAGGGCATTTGCCTTGCATGTGGCCAACCTATTTTTGGTCCCCCCAGCTTCCCATATGGTCCTCTGAGCACTGCAAAGAGTACATGAGTTCAGAGTCAGGAGTAACTCCTGAGCATCAGTAGGTGTGACCCAAATTTTTTTAAAAGTGAAAGAAGATAAAATTACAGCAACTCGAGGAGTGTCCTTAACTCAGGGTTGACCCAATCAGAGAATTCAGTGTCTCATGGGAAAGGGGCTCCCTTATAATACATTTATATATTCAGCCAGACATTTGCTAAGAATAGTCCATCCTAAGCATAACTTGGTCTCATGATGGGGATAATTTTTGATTGCTTAGTCTAGGACCATTATTTCGTGGTACTTCCTGTGTTACTAATACAGAGAGGCAAAACTTTATAGTTGCTACACAAAACTTTTAGATTCTTAAAAACCTTTTAAGATATCAACGTTTTAAAAATAACGGCGGCTTTTGGCAATGCTTAATGCTCTGGCTGCTGTGCAAGTCTGATGACTCAGTGCTTATTATTCAGGTAGATGATGATATGTTCAGGGTTTGTAAGCTGTCGGGTTAAGCTTTGGGGCCTTTACACATTCTGCACATTTGCTCTACTATGTGTGTTCTCTCTCCAACCATGATAAAACTGTTTTCTGTTACTTTCCTAAGGGTCTATGTAGGATCACTGGTAAAATTTTAATTTTAATTGAATTAAACTTGGAAAGACTGTACAAAAGTTGATGTAGACAGCTTTTTACTGGTTTGCTTTAAATTTGTGAATAGTTTTTATTGCCTTTATTCTGATGCTGTGGTCTTGTATCTTTTTTTTTGTGACTTAGATGGCCTAAAAGAGAAACAAATCTTTACATGTAAGACAGAGTGTACTTTCAATTTGTCAGATTTGACTGCTGTTGGTACTTTGAATTTTCAGAGTGTTATGTGTCTAGTTTTAATTTGTGTTTCCTGAATGCTGTGTACCTGTTGAGAATGATTTAATCAATTTTTATTTTTTTTCTTAATATATTTCATTTTTTGGTTTTTTGTTTCTATCTTTTTTTTAAAACATGTTTTGATGCTCATTTTCATTGTTACTCTTTCTTTTTGTGAGATATCTGTTGAACATTTTTGCCCATTTTAATGGCAATTTGTTGAGTTATTTTGTTAGTGCTGCTGGGGGTCTCACCCAGAGCCTCACACATGAAAGGCAGGCGCTGTACTGCTGAGGTCCATCTCTAGTCTGTATTTAGTTTTTGAAATAGAGGTTTTTTTTTTTTTTTTGTGGGGGGGTGGGAGGGGCGGTCACACCTGGCGATGCTCAGGGTTACTCCTGGCACTGCACTTAGGATTTACTACTGGCAGTGCTCAGGGGACCATATATGGGAATCCGGGGATCCAACCCAGGGCGATTGTGTGTGAGTCAAACACCCTACCTTTTGTGTGATCGCTCCAGCCCCTTGAAATTTGAGTTTTATTACACTGTTTTTTGTTAACACTGCGTTGTTAAATAGGTGGTTTTGCAGAGGTTTTTCTCCTGGTCTCCTATTTCTTGTTTTTAGACCTCACCTGGTGTGCACAGTGCTTACTCTTGGCTCTGTGTTAAGGGATCACTCCTGGCAAGCTCAGGGTACCATAATGGGTGTTGAGGGTCAAACCTGGGTCAGCCATGTGCTAGGCAAGCACCCTACCCACTGTACTATTCTGTATTGGTCTGGTCTGAGAAATTTTGAATTTAAATGAAGTGTAGTTCATTATGTCTTTATTTTGCAAGCTCTGTGTTTTTTTTTTGTTGTTGTTGTTTCTTGTAATATTTTTTGTTTGGTTTGTTATGAGGATTTGGGAGAGAGGGGAAGGAGGGGGAGAGGAAGAAAGAAGAGGGCTAAGGTGAGAGAGAACGAGAGAGAACAACAGACAGAGCTCAGAAATGTCTCTGATCTCGGAAGCTATGCAGAGGTGGCCTGGTTAATACTTGGGTGGGAGAATTGGTGTAGTTATTTTCCCTGGGTGTTTGGAATGGACTAGTGAATCCAGGTAGTCTGGTGCATTCTGATTTTGGAAGGTGGTTAATTTTTTTAATTGTTTAATAGCTAATACACATACAGTTTTCTTTGTGTTCCAGTAGATTGGTATCACAGATGAACTGGACCAATTTCTTGAGAAACACAAATTTGTGGGCATAGCATTCTCTGGAATATTCCTTTTTTTTTCTTTTAAAGTGCATGAACTATTTCTTCTTTGATTTCTTATGTTAGTTATTTGTATCTTCTTTCCTAATTATCCTGTGTAAACGGATTTGTTAATTACATTAATCTTTTTACAGAATTCTGTTCTTTTTCAATTTCTGTTTTTTGTTTCTGATTTCATTTGGTAGTTAAGCCTTCTTTAAACTCCTGTTTATATAACTCTCCAAGTATTTTTTTCTAAGTTATCTTTCTGTTCACTGATTTCTGGTTTAAGTATATTTAGATCTAAGCATATTTTATAAGATATTCACTCTTCTAAAGTTTACTCGGCTAGAGAGATAGTACAGGGCTGAAGTACTCGCCATGTATGCATCTGACCCTAGTTCAATCTC